>OY747700.1:58305056-58520056 GCA_963556495.2 Valencia hispanica | reverse complement strand
GCCTTCAGGACTCTGGGGCTGACACCATCTGGACCTGCAGCCTTGTTACGGTTCAGTTTCTCCAGCTGCCTCTTCACCTGACTTTTGGAAACAGATAAGTGGGAGGGAGAGGCAAAGGGGGTAGCAGCATTTCCTAACTTGGTTGAAGTCAAACTTTTGGAATTATTAGAATATATTTGTTCTTCCACAATAATGTAATGAATTTAAATGAATATGCCTCGAGATGAGGGTTTTTCTCAGCAATTATTAGGTGCGATTAAAAAAAGAGATTAACAATTTGTTGCCATTAATCTCCATACTGATATTCAAGACAAAAGCTTTAGGCATTTTTGCACTGAATCGTGTTCATTCCTAGAGAATCAGCGCTCTCCCAGTCTGAGGGTTTACTCACAGGGATTGTGTCTGTGCGATTGTCCTTCCACACCTCCAGCAAGGCAACAACCATCTCATGGAGCTCATCTCGAGACAGAACCCCATCACGGTCCACATCAAACACTTTGAAGCAAACTGAGGAGGGAAATTAAAATTAAAATTTTATGATGTAGCTAAAATCCTGACATGACTTTTTCTGCATCCCACCAATCAAAACGTTGACTTCAGGCAACAAATTAGAGCCACAGATGAGAAGGCCCTGCACTTATTAAGATAAGGACACGGGATAATTATGGAAATCCTCTGCAGGGTTTGTTTAACTATAAGCAGTTAGAATCACAGCATGACTTACATTTCTGCCTCTCAGCGACAGGCCCCCTGCAGCAGGCTGATAGTCCACAAGAGATCTCTTTAAAGTCGATGTGATTGTCCCGATTTTCATCGAAGGCATGAAACAGGCCTGTAACACAGCATGAAAAATATAAATTATGTTTCGACGCTGAAATAAAGACCAACTAGTGTAGGAGGGGAGCGGGGAATTGGGAGTCCGTTTGCACAGTAGAGACCATTCTGAGCTAATTGCATGGGAGCGGTTGAGCTCATAAAGATTCCGTTTCTAAACTGAACACCAGAAATGATTTTAGAGCTAAAGCAAAGGCTCCTGTGGAAAGAAAAGGAACACATTCACCTCATGGTTCCATGAAGCTATTATTCACTTGGTTCCAAACACTGAAACCTAAAGATAAAATAAGGTTACAGAGTTTGAGTTCAACAAGATGATGCAGGGTCCAGACTTCTGTACAAAGTAAGAAAAGTGTTAAATAGAAGCCATGAAGTCAGTTCAGGCTAGATGTGTTTACATGTTTAACACTGATTTCTAATATGCCCCAGAAGGAAGTTAGGTCCTGGTTTCCACACATTCTTTTAATGTCAAAATTCCATACTGTTACAGATTCATATTTCCAAAATTCTCTATCCAGTTTCTAAAGTATAGACACAGGGCCTCACAGTGGATTTACTGCAGATATGTTTAAATTGGTTGGGCTTTATAGATGGAATCTGCCAAAACCCCAGACTTTAAGTGACGGGCAGAGGTAGGGTGGGTGAACAGATGTAGGGAAGTTGGGGCCCACCCACAAGCCCGACATGCTCTGTAGTGCAGGTGGTGTGTGACAGACGGATCTAGGGTGGTTGGTTGGGTTTGTCTGAGAGAGAGAGAGACAGATAGATGGGTGAAAGGGAGAGAGAGACAGATGGGTGAAAGGAAGGTGAGGTGAAAGGAAGGTGAGATGAGTGGGTGGGGGTGTGGTTGGGTTGGGTGTGATGGATGGATGGACGCACAGACCAATCCACCATCTAGACAACCAGTCATGGAATAAAAGGTATGCAGACAAATGTTTTTTCAGTGCTTGTCCACATCTTCTAATCTTTTTAAAGATTGCATGTTTTCTTTTAAGTTGTTCTCATTCCATGGAAATCTATATCTGAGAAGACAGGACTTACCTTCACTCAGTGAGGAGTGGATGGGAGGAGAGACCAAAGGGACGAAGGTTTCCAGGTCAAAGCGGCCGGTTCTGGACTGGGCTTTGAGCAGCCAGTAGCGCTTCTCCAAGTCTATTATGTCCGACTCCTCCACTGCAAAACATAAGACGGTTAAGACGTGTATCATAGTTTTAAATGTATAATGCAAGCAAATGTTATTAACTCCACCTCTTATCATCCAAGAGTTTCTCATCATTTTCCAAAGGAACATTAACTGACTGAGCTCAGAACAACAGACTTTATGCCCCTGGTCTGATGTAATGAAACCTACGACAGGTGATGTTAGAAACTTTGAGTCAACATTTATTAAGCCTTATTTATACAGAGTAACATATTGACTATATTGAATACAGATGGACTCAGTGTTCCCTCGCCCGGATGCGGGTCACCGGGGCCCCCCTCTGGAGCCAGGCCTGGAGGTGGGGCACGTTGGCGAGCGCCTGGTGGCCGGGCCTTTACCCATGGGGCCCGGTCGGGCTTAGCCCGAAGAGGTAACATGGGCCCCCCTTCCCATGAGCTCACCACCTGTGGGAGGGGCCATAGGGGTCGGAAGCTGTGCAGGATGGGCGGCCGCCAAAGGCGGGGACCTTGGCGGTCCGATCCTCAGCTGCAGAAGCTGGCTCTCGGGACGTGGAACGTCACCTCTCTGGTGGGGAAGGAGCCGGAGCTGGTGTGCGAGATTGAGAGGGTCCGAATGGACATCGCCGGACTCACCTCGGCGCACGGCTCTGGCTCTGGAACCCGTCTCCTCGAGAGGGGTTGGACTCTCTTCCACTCTGGAGTTGCCCCTGCTGAGAGGCGCCGAGCTGGGGTGGGCATACTTGTTGCCCCCCATCTCGGTGCCTGTACGTTGGGGTTTACCCCGGTGAACGAGAGGGTAGCCTTCCTCCGCCTTCGGGTGGGGGGACGGGTCCTGACTGTTGTTTGTGCTTACGCGCCAAACAGCAGATTAGATTACCCACCCTTCTTGGAGTCTTTGGAGGGGGTGCTGGAGAGTGCTCCTCCTGGGGACTCCCTTGTTCTGCTGGGGGACTTCAACGCTCACGTGGGCAATGACAGTGAGACCTGGAGGGGTGTGGTTGGGCGGAATGGCCCCCCCCCCGATCTGAACCCGAGTGGTGTCTTGTTATTGGACTTCTGTGCTCGTCATGGATTGTCCATAACAAACACCATGTTCAGGCATAAAGGTGTCCATATGTGCACTTGGCACCAGGACACCTTAGGCCGCAGCTCAATGATCGACTTGGTTGTCGTCTCATCTGATCTGCGGCCGCATGTTTTGGACACTCGGGTGAAGAGAGGGGCTGAGCTGTCCACTGACCACTACCTGGTGGTGAATCGGCTCCGATGGTGGGGGAGGACGCCGGACAGACCTGGAAGGCCCAAACGTGTTGTGAGGGTCTGCTGGGAACGTCTGGCAGAGTCTCCTGTCAGAAGGAGCTTTAACTCACACCTCCGGCAGAACTTTGAACATGTCCCGGGGGAGGCGGGGGACATTGAGTCCGAGTCGACCATGTTCCGCGCCTCCATTGCCAAGGCGGCTGACCGAAGCTGTGGCCGCAAGGTGGTCGGTGCCTGTCGCGGCGGCAATCCCCGAACCCGCTGGTGGACACCGGCGGTAAGGGATGCTGTCAGGCTGAAGAAGGAGTCCTACCGGGTCTTTTTGGCTTGTGGGACCCCTGAAGCAGCTGATAGGTACCGACAGGCCAAGCGGGATGCGGCTCGGATGGTTGCTGAGGCAAAAACTCGGGCGTGGGAGGAGTTTGGAGAGGCCATGGAGAACGACTTCCGTACGGCTTCGAAGCGATTCTGGTCCGCCATCCGGCGTCTCGGGGGGGGGGGAAGCGGTCTGCCACCAACACTGTTTACAGTGGGGATGGTGTGCTGCTGACCTCGACATGGGACGTTTTGGGTCGGTGGATGGAATACTTCGAAGACCTCCTCAATCCCACCAATCTGGAAGCAGGGTTTGGGGACTTGGGGTCGGTCTCTCCAATCTCTGGTGCTGAGGTCACCGAGGTCGTTAAAAAGCTCCTCAGTGGCAGGGCTCCGGGGGTGGATGAGATTCGACCGGAGTTCCTCAAGGCTCTGGATGTTGTGGGGCTGTGTTGGTTAACGCGGCTCTGCAATATTGCGTGGACATCGGGGGCAGTTCCCTTGGATTGGCAGACCGGGGTGGTGGTCCCCCTGTTTAAAAAGGGGGACCACAGGGTGTGTTCCAACTACAGGGGGATCACACTTCTGAGCCTCCCTGGTAAGGTCTATTCAGGGGTTCTGGAGAGGAGGGTCCAATGGATAGTCGAACCTCGGATCCAGGAGGAACAATGTGTTTTTTTCGTCCTGGCCGTGGAACACTGGACCAGCTCTACACCCTCAGCAGGGTCCTGGAGGGTGCGTGGGAGTTCGCCCAACCGGTCTACATGTGTTTTGTGGACTTGGAGAAGGCGTTCGACCGTGTCCCTCGGGGGGCCCTGTGGGGGCTGCTCCGGGAGTATGGGGTACCGGGCCCGTGATCTACAGCTTTCGCTGGAGCGGTTCGCAGCCGAGTGTGAAGCGGCTGGGATGAGAATCAGCGCCTCCAAATCCGAGGCCATGGTCTTGAGCCGGAAAAGGGTGGGGTGCCTTCTCCGGGTCGGGGATGGGGTCCTTCCCCAAGTGGAGGAGTTTAAGTATCTGGGGGTCTTGTTCACGAATGAGGGAAAAATGGAGCGGGAGATCGATAGACGGATTGGTGGGGCATCTGCAGTTATGCGGGCGCTCTACCGGTCTGTCGTGGTGAAGAGAGAGCTGAGCCAAAAGGCGAAGCTCTCGATTTACCGGTCGATCTACGTTCCTACCCTCATCTATGGTCACGAACTCTGGGTGGTGACCGAAAGAACGAGATCACGGATACAAGCGGCTGAAATGAGTTTCCTCCGCAGAGTGTCTGGGCTCTCCCTTAGAGATAGGGTGAGAAGCTCAGTCATCCGGAGGGGGCTCAGAGTAGAGCCGCTGCTTCTCCACATCGAGAGGAGTCAGTTGAGGTGGCTCGGGCATTTGGTCAGGATGCCTCCTGGACGCCTCCCTGGTGAGGTGTTTCAGGCACGTCTCACCGGGAGGAGGCCCAGGGGAAGGCCCAGGACACGCTGGAGGGACTATGTTTCTCGGCTGGCCTGGGAGCGCCTTGGGGTTCCTCCCGAGGAGCTGGAACAAGTGGCTGGGGAGAAGGAGGTCTGGGTCTCTTTGCTTAGGCTGCTGCCCCCACGACCCGACCCCGGATAAGCGGAAGAAAATGGATGGATGGATGGATGGATATATTGAATACATTAATTCATTCTTTATTCAAACATAAAAAAACAAATGTCCACAGGAAAGATAAACTAGAAAATAACCCTAAAAAAACAGATATAGAAATCAAGCCTGCAGAAAAAAAACTTTTATAGTCAGTTTAAAAAAGGAGTAGGAAGAAGCCGATGCTCATTAAATCCCACCTTAATTGACTCAAACAAAATACAAACATATAAATATTCAAGTTATTCTCCATGTCACAAATACCCTAAATCCACACACCAAATCATGTTGAATGTACATTACAGTACGTCACCCAACAGTATACCACGAGATCCCCACTGTGTACTCAAAACTGTGTTACATCCATGTACTTTGCAATAGTGATTTTTATATATTTTAAAATGATTCGTATTCACACAGCGTTTCAAGTTCTAACCCATACCATTCCACAAATTCACTCCACAGTCCGCTATGCACAGTCGCCTCATTGTTGTATTTGTGTTTTCCAAAATTTAGCTCTCCTCCCAACTCATAACCCCCGTTTATTATAATATTTTCTGGTTGCTCTGTACACTATTTACCCACTTTAAAATTTTCCAAGATCGATAAATTTAACAATATTTGACTCTAAAAATAATATATTTATGAGGGATGTGTATTGGTAAGAATCTGGAGATACAATATGTATCACAATATAGGGGGGACAATACGATATATTGCGATGTGATGAGTAGACTATATATATTCTCATTTTTAAAACTGAATTTAACTGTAGAAAAACTGTCACAGCATTTTAAACACTCAACCCATTTCATACATAACATCTAGCTTTATGTTATGTATGAGTCTTACCTAAAGAACAGGGACTTCTTTGTTTCAATAGGAAACTTTTCATCAGAACGAACAGAAATTGCATGTGAGGTGCCCCAGGGCTCCATCTTAGGGGCCCCTTCTATTTAATATCGACATGCTCCCACTAGGCGAGATTATAGCAACCAATAAGATTAGCTACCATAACTATGCAGATGATACTCAGCTTTACATTACAATGTCACCAGGTGACTCTGAACCCATTCAAACCCTAAATCAATGCATTGACCAAAAAAATGGATGGATGTGCCACAACTTTCTCCAGCTGAATAGAAACAAAACGGAAGTAATTATTTTTGGACCCAAAGATGAACGATCAAGAGTCAGAACACAGCTTCAATTAATACAGCTAGGAACTTCTGATCAGGCACGAAATCTAGGTGTATTTATGGACTCAGACCTGAACCTCCAGGGTCACATAAAGGCAATAACAAGGTCACAGCCTTCTATCACCTGAAGAACATTTCTAGGAATAGAGGACTGATGTCACAACAGAACCAGGAAAGTAGAGCACATCACCCCAGTTCTAAAGTCCTTACACTAGCTCCCTGTAGCTCAGAGAATAGACTTCAAAATACTTTTACTACTTTATAAATCATTACAGGGCTTAGCACCAAAATATGTTGAAGACCTGTTGTCACGGTACCAACCACCAAGACCACTAAGGTCTTTCAACTCTAGCCTACTAAACATCCCTAGACTCAGAACTAAACATGGAGAAGCAGCTTTCAGTTTCTATGCTCCTCTAATCTGGAACAGACTTCCTGACGAGTGTAGAGCTGCTGAAACTCTGAACTGCTTTAAATAGAGACTAAAAACCATCTGTTTAGAATTGCCTTCGAGTAAATGATTGATGTCATATGTATGAAATGTGTTCATGCTCTCTTGCTTTATTGATCTTTCTCTTGCTTTATTGTGTATCATGTGTAATGTGTGTTTCATGCTAATTTGCTACTTTTAGTTTTAATTTCCAATGTTATATTTGATGTATGTTTTGTTTTTTAAATCACCAAATCATGTAAAGCACCTTGATTACCCTACTGTTGAAAGTGGGCTTTACAAATAAAATTGCCTTGCCTTGTCTTTATTAATAGATCTCGTTGTCATGCTTTTTTTTACTACAAAATCATGATTTCACTGAAATTCAAAAAAAAAAAAAAAAAAGTCGATACATTGCTTTTAAATACCGATACAATATCGTGACATAAAATATCGTGATATATCGACGTATCGATATTTACTTACATCCCTAATATTTATAGTACATGGTATTTTGTTATGCTCCTCAAATGAAAATGATTTAAACTGAAGGAACAAAACATAATAGAGGGATTATTTGTTTATCATCAAAGCGGATGCGCGCAGAACGTAGTTGCAGAAAGAGATTATTATTATTTGCTGTTATCTTGCAGTTGCAGTGTTGGTTAGCGATGTTGTCAGTGTACTACACTAGTTAAACTCCCAGCTGATAAAACAAGTTATACTGCAGATTGTTGCATTTTAAATCATCTGTTAGTTCCAATCACTTCTTCTGATAGCTCGCTACCAAAGACGTCTTTTGTTTGTCTTTAAAGGGGTGTGAGTCAATTGAATTCCATAGAACTTGCATATTTTGTTGTTTTTAATCAACGCGATTTATGCAAACAGCACAACAAGAAATTATCACGTCTCTTTCTGCAAACGACATGAGCAGTAAAGCAGGGAGTGACGTAGACTGATAATCCCTCTATAGTTCCTGCTTCATCCATATGGAGGGAAACAGTTCGAGTCTGTATTTTGGCAATGATATGAACTTCTAAAAGAAGAAAGCTCATTATGTTTAGTGGCAAAATAAATCTAATAAGCTGTCTTCCTCCGTAGGAAGGCACCAAAACTAAAATACATCAGAAATCAAATTGTTACTGACAGTGTGCGATCGGTATTGGACTACAATTTTCACAATAGACCAGTATTCCCTGTATACATAATCACTCTTCAAAATCAGATAAAGAAGCAGATCCAAAATCCTAAAATAAATATACATGGTGCCTAGCTGGTGTCAAAAGTGCCTAGCTGTGTATTTCTACACGTTTGCAAAATAATGTGGAAATAAGTCTTGTTTTACTGAGTTCACACAAAGTCTGTTTGTCAAAGGAAGCAAAGTACTGAGTCCACGAAAATCATCTGCTGGGAGAACTTTCAGGCTGGTTTAGAGAGGAGAAAAACATTTTCCAGAATTCTTGCCACAATAACTGGGACTGTCATTAAACGAGGCTGGGAACCATGATTCTGGAATATAAACTCTGTTTAGGTTTTATGCCAAGAACAGTTCTGTCTTTGGGTCTGGGAAAGACCAAACAGGTTATGTGGTTCTGAGTTGAAAGAATCCTTCCTCTAAGCAAACCTTTACAGGAGCTTTCAGTAACTGCAGCAACATTGACTAGAACAGGAACAGGAACAGAATATAGATTGTGACTACTAATCAAGCATAACATTATCACCACCAGCCTAATTGTTCGTTGGTTTTGTTTTAGCTTCCAAAACAGCATTGATCCATTAAGGTATGGACTCCACTAGAACTCTGAAGTTGTGCTGCAGTAACCGGCACCAGGATGTTCGCTTTAAATCCTGGAATAGGTGAAGTGTGGCCTCTGTGGATAGGGCTCATTTGTCGAGCACATCCTACAATGCTTGCCTGGATTGAAACCCTGAGTCAACACCACAAACTCGCCGTTTAGTTGGGTTGCATTATAGAAGCTGAAAGAGGCCAAAGCCATCAGGAGATACCATTTCCTTGAAAGGATGTACGTGGTCTTCAAGAATGCTATTGGTCAAAGTAACATCCACATGAATGCTAGGACCCAAAGTTTTCCATGAGATCATTGCCCAAACCTGTCTCTGCCTTCTTCCCATACTGCAACATGGTGTCGTGTATTCCCCTAGTAGGGGATAAACATGCTCCCGTGAAGTAAAAGAGATTATTATTCATCAGACTAGAACAGTGGCTCCCAAAGTAATTCTTTGAGCCCCCCTTTAGTTTATAAAAGAAAAATTCACGCCGCCAAAGTGTAATTACTTTAAGTATACTTCTTTTTTTTCTTTTTTCTTTAACTATGTATCAATATCCCACAATGCTCTCAATATGTATTTTAAATGCCTCTCTGTGCACAATTGGTAAAAAGATATAAAGAACAGAGAGGAAAAAATAATTCTAAAGAGTTTTTTGTGCAAAACTGAGGTCTTCAATCATCACAACTTTACAGTAACTAGTGTAAGCCTGCTGTGATGTCACTTTATCTGCCAGGTGGAGGTGTGTGTTTGTGTCCTTCATCAGTAGCCTGCTGCAAAAAACAATGATGCTACTTTGCTGCAAAGTGGAAGCCGCATCAGGGAGCCTTTGGTCATTCATAGGTGGTCAAGTACAGCGTTGTAGTAGTATGACTATCAAGCTTGGCAGCGCGACTGCCGCAATATTCTCGACTCACAGTGCTGCCACAGAGCATTCAGCCTGTTTCAAAAGACACACCGTGGTGGCAGTATTACCCTGATATGCCGGCATGGTGTGTCTTTTGAAACAGGCTAATGAATTTAATTAATTGAACATTGGGTTCAAAAAGAAGCCACTGTAGGGAAGTTTAAAAATTAACTTGTTACAGTTAAATTTGTGGGCAACATCACTGCTCTGGTCCTTCAAAAAGATTCAGATCTTATCTTGCAGTTCAAAGACCCTAGACAGCACCTTCCCACATGCCAGCCATCGAGATTCACTGCAAAACAGAGCATCTGTCTGGTGGGAGCCCATTTCCACAGTAACTCAAAAATACGGGCTTTGACAGGTTGTGTTTCGATGCAGCTGATTGTGCCAAAGACATCGATCATTACATCATTCAGCTTGGGACTGTTTAGACACTGCACATTGGGTGGAGATGCGCTTAATGCAGCTCTCTGCACCTCATATTTGCAGATCCCTTCAAAATCTCTAAATGTCCTTTGACATGTCATAAATAAGCCTGCCAATTGTATTACTGGAGAGAGGAATAACCCATTTTCTGGCTGCTGTTGTCAGTCATAGTTGGAACCATGTCCATTGCATGGTGAAGTATTGAATCCTCCATATTGGTGTGCAGATTTTACACTGTGCCACTCGGTACTAATGTTAATTTGAGCTCAGTTGAGCATTTGCAGGTGTTTGGTGTAACAAAACCAAAGGCAAGATATACTTTGTCAAATTTTCTACTCTTTGGCACAGAAATCCTTAAAATCCTTAAATCCTTACACTGTGGAATACATCCCACACACTAGGCTAGGTAAGGCAATTGTATTTGTAAAGCACACTTTCAACAACAAGGTAATTCAAGGTGCTTCCTTGAACACTAACAGCTCAGTTCACCAGTTAGTGGTCATAATATTATGATTGATTGGTGTAGAACATTAAAGTGAATATTGATTTGAATGTGGAGCATATTATGAAGCTATGTCAGTATGAAGCTTTGTCAGACTTCATGAACAAGCCTCCCCCTTTCAACATGCTAATCCACAGATTAAGGTAATAGGATTCAGCAACTAGCTAGATACAGTAGCTGTTGGCATGACAGGTGTCAAAATAGAGACATGCAATCAAATTACAGGCAGTTCCTGGCAGAACTTAGACCCACTTCCCAAACAGGCCATTACAACAAACTTCTGGATGGGTTGTATCTAACAACTACTGTTCACAGGTTCTACTGAGGATGGCTGAATGAGTCAGAACAGTGGAGAACAGACTTTTCCATCTATCTGTGGGACGATTCTGAGTTCTGGAGGTAAACATCAGGACAGTTGGCCCAGCACAGGCTGAGAAATGCCTTCGCCTTTCCCGTTTACTGCCGCAGTTCCTGCTGGTTCTAAAGGTCTGACTGAAACAAACTAAGAAGGGAGCAATGGGAACGAAATCAATGATTTACAGTAGAATGTTCAGGGAGCTATATTGAGCTAGCACAGACAAATGGAGGGAAGACTGATAAATTATTGAGGGTTATGGACTGAGGCGGGGGGAAAATACCTCCCAGTCTCAAAGCACAGTTGGATGTTGCAACCTCAGCAGAAACAAAAAGGTAGTTCCTCCTTGGAGATAATCATAAAACAAGCAAAAAGCAGATAGGCCTTCTGTGGTCAACAGAGCTTGGGATAAAAAAATGGATGCCTAAAGACTTTGTCAGTGAACAAGAAGATAAGACTGCAACGTTTTTTTCCCAACATGGCAGCAATTTCTGCTGGAAGACACAAATAATAACATCATTGTCTGATTGTTCTTCTGACTATCTGATGGTAAATCAGTACAACTCATCTTCCTTCCAGTGGATCCCCTCCTGCACAGATACCTCTCACCTTCCTGCCCCTGAATCACAAGTGTACTACACAACTAAATATGTCACTATTATGACTTTCAGATTTTTGTATTGAAAACCAACATCACAAATTTAAAGATGCACTGAGAAATGAGCAGCGCTGCCAAGTCACAGTAACAGCAGCACTCTTGGTGTGGAGGCTGTTACTGTAGGAAGAAGACTCAGAGTCTGCTGTTTTTAGTGTAGAAATCAAGTTTGAGGAAACAGAGATGTCTGAGGCCTTTTAAATGGTAACTGTATTTTCTTCAGTTGCAGGGACATAAAGAAGCAAGACAGAACAGGAAATTTGGCAGATAACAGGAAGGCTGAATGGAGTGCATCAACGTTGTTCCACTTCATCCTTTAAAACTCTTAACCACTGTCTGTCATGGAAAATGTTCCATATGGAAATGTTGGCAACCTTGGGATATCTCAGAGTTGAGGTTAAGGATCTAGGTCAGGGGTCTCCAACCTTGAACCTCGAGAGCTGAACCTCGAGAGTCCAGAAGGTTTTAGATTCATCCTTGCTCCAAAACAGCTGAATCAAATAATTGAATTACCTCTGCAGCATGCTGTCAGGTTTGGCAAAGGCCTGCTTACAAGCAATTCATTTCATTCAGCTGTGTTGGAGCAGGGATGAACATAAAGCCTGCTGGACAGTAGCTCTCGAGGACCATGGTTGGAGACCCCTGATCTAGATTTTCTGGAATCTACACATGGAGGAAGCTTTTTTACTAGAGCTAGGCATGATGGCGGCACTAACTGCTAACATGGAATACTAGCTCCAAATCCCTTTGGCTTTGGTTAAAAATAATGAATAGCTGATTTACAGTGACTGTTCTCTCTCCAACTACTGCTAATTTAAATAATTAATTGCTAGCTCATGGCACCAAATATTTTTTCAATCTTGTTTTTATAAGTTCTTAAAAATCCTGTATCAACAGGTCAAAGTTTTACAGTAACGGAGATCGGAGACTGACTACAAAACTCTGATCGATGCATCTCTATGCAGTATTGGTCTGCCTATCTACTTTACCAGGTGCTGATATATCTTTTACACATTAGCTACTGACCCAAGTACTTGAACTCCTGCCACCTTCAACACTCAAAAAACACAGTTAAGACAATATTCTGTCAATAATGTAAACCTAATATGATGATACACTAAGGACTAACAATTTAAAAAGCTTACTACAGTCAGTATTCAACAAGAAGATTCCTCACATTTAGGAACATAAGATTACATAACTTTCAAAAACACGGTTGACTCAAGCTCACTGTTTGAGACAGTTCTAGACATAAAAAACATATTGAATTGACAACCCAAACATATTTCCAACAGAGAGGAGAAACCCTGCATGTCTGATTACCCACCTAAAGGTGCGACTCTCTCAGAGTGGCAGCAGAGATACCATACCATTATCCAGAGAACATCCTTGGACAGGTGTTGCCACGGCCTGCATGTAGCAAAGTCAACTCAGCGCCAAGGAAAATATTCTCACAGAAACTATGTCATCCTGCAGGGATGGCTTTATTTCCCAACATTCGTCCACTGTGACGATACCGTGACAGGTGGCTAGCAAGCAGATGATTCCCTCTGCTAAGCTCCGTCATGAGTCAAGCGTTGCCTTCTTCTAGAAAGAGTCATGAACCATGATTGTGTCAGCCACTCTCTCTCTCCAAATCACACACACACGCAGAGACACAAAGTTAAGAGGATAAGATGGGAGCAGGCAGATTAAAGGCAAAGTCCAGGTTACCTGGACAAGATAGGCTCTTTCCAGCCCTCTGCTCCTAATTGATGAAATTAAGCTTCACTATATTTACTTGTCCTGCAACCTGCAATCTGAAAAACCAATTTCAGGAAATGCTTTTCTATAAGCTCGTCAATGACTTATAGCAGTTGAAGAATTTCTATGATGAACAGTTAAAAGGCATAAATGCCTGGATACAGCTGACATAAAACAACGACATACAAGTACAACACCTTATAGTAGACTTCATACGATTTCTGCCATGTTACAACCAAAATATTAAGTGTTTTTCTTTTTACATTATACAGAGTGATAGCACTGTTGCCTTGCAGCAAGAACGTCGTGGGTTTGAATCCCTGCCTGGGAGCTTTCTGCATAAAGTTTGCATGTTCTCCCAGTGCATGCTTGGCTTTTCTTCGGTACTCCAGCTTCCTATCACAGTCCAAAAACATGACTGTTAGGTTAATTGGTCTCTATACACTGCCCTTAGTTAAGAGTGTTTGTGCATGGTTGTTTGTCCTGTGTGTCTCTATGATGCCCTAGAAAGGACTGGCGACCTGTCCAGGGTGTACCCTGTCTCTTGCCCAGCCGTATATCGACAATAGATGGATGGGTTTTTAATCATAGGCCAACAATAAAAGGTAGATAATTGTGAAGCACAAGGAACATTTTTACATGGTTCAACATTCTTTACAAATAAAAATCTAAACAAATATGGTGTGTATCGGTTGATGCATCATCCCAAATATAGTGTGTGCAATCAATGCACATGAACCAATAGATGGCCACCCACCAAATCTAGGCAAGGAGAGCATGAGTCAGAGAAGTAACCACGAAGGCCATAAGAGAACATGTCCTAGACTCTCTGGGCAAATGAGACCAAAATTAAACTATCTAGGCCAACCGCAAAACTAACAATACAACCTAAACACACCCTCCCTTCTTTAAAACACTATGGCAGGAGCATCATGCTATAGGGAAAAGGTCAAGACTTGTAACAGCACAGAAATGAAGCTTTACAGAGTAAGAACTGAAGGGGGTAAATACCTTTGTACTGCAAACTTTTCGATTTTTCTTTGTATAAAAATTTGAAAACCATGTAACCTTTCATCCACTTCACAGTTATTCACTACTTCGTGGTGGTCTATCATCTGAAATAAAAAAACTAAAGTTGGTGGTAGTAACATGGCAAAACAAGAAAAAAAAACTCAAGGCATGTGAAATGGAGGAGGAGGACTGTGCAAGAAAAAGTTCAGATAAGTAATTTTTAAACCCTGCAAATTGTGCAAATCTTCAGCAGAAAAAAAACTGTCATGATTGCCTCTCGCTGCCTTTTTCTTACTAAATACATGTGCTGACATTAAAGGTTGGATTTTATTTTCACATACAGTATTCCATTGAGTGTTTATGCTACTACAATAAAAAAGTGACTATATTTGAAGTGTTTTTCCAAACTTTACCAGGAGCGTAATAGTGTGGAGGGCACTATACAGTACACACAACTACTGCCAGGGATTCATCTGAGTCATATTTAATTATTCAGAAAACCAACAATCTATACAACCAAGGAAGATGGGATGATGATGTGTTGAAGGTTTGTGGTTATCTCCTTCCCCAATCTGCTTGTTATGTTACCTTTTCTGAAGGGAAATATGAGGTAGCTGATAGTGCAAGCTCTCCTAGACGGATCTTTGTTTGGTTGTTTGTGTACAGATGGATGTATAAATGTGTAATAGACACAAGAGTACTTTTAAATAGACTCACAGTGTGTGACGCCAGCGAGGGTCTGGTAGAAGGTGGGTGTGTCGCTGTCATCAGTCAGCGTTACACACACTCCTCCGGAGAGAAGCCATCGGGACAGAGTGAAGGCCTCCTTGTTCTGCAGGAGCCAGTTCCTGAAGCGCTCATAGCTCACCTTGTCACTCTGCAGGAAAACACCAATGAAGAGCAAATTACTGTGTGGTCCCCACGGAGCCCAATCACCTGGCTGTAATGGGGTGTGTTTAATTTCCCTGGAGGACAGGATGACAGCTGAGTTAACTGAGACAAATTCAACTGACAGCAATTTGAAAAATTCGGATTTCCAATCTGAACCTGCAGCCATGAGAGAAGCTCACATGGACAACCTCTGCTGTATCAACTCCAACAGGAAGACTTTTCTTCTTTTTTTTTCTCTGACTGCAGGAAGAAACGTTAAAAACAGCCCACTGGTTTTTAAATGAAAAACGTCAAATTTAACAAGGATGCAAAGTAAAAAAAACAAAACAGACGAACTGTCTTGCATACCTAAACTGATACAAAACAGTATTGTACATAGTACTGCAAGATATTACCAAAATATTAAACTGAAATATTGCTGTTTAATATTCCCATGATGATATTAGTTCATTTTCCTGTCTTTGCTTTTCATCATTACGATTTCCCACCACTTTCTGTGAGCTTAAACATCTCGTCCAAGTTTAGGCACCTAGGGTAAAAAAGCCCATGCAAATGGATGAATACTGTTTATCATTTCCATGCAGAATGTTAATGCATGTCATGCAAAATCCAATAACCTAACTAGGCAGTCTTTGAGATTCTTTGATGGCTTTGAGATTCCACTAATTGAAACATTGATATTCTGCTGCTGATTGTGGTTTGACATATTGTGCTTTGACATATTGTGCTTATGTAAGGCACAAAGCTGGAGAAAAGTTGACATCTCACATTATGTTGAACATAGTTACTTTAAAAGGTGTCTAGATGGTTACTGGACAGACCTGTTATCATCGACAACTGTCATTGGGCAGCTTTGGGTCAGGAATGGGGGAGACAGTTTGCCAATTGCCCTTTCGCTCAGTTCTGCTAAGCCCAGCCCTCCTTAGTTACTGTTGCTAATTTGGACAAGCCATTGCAGCTAACTCCATGTTTCCAATGAGAGTGGTCTGTGTTAAAACAATTCCTCAAGAGGCTCTTGACACCGTTTAGAGGCAACAGTCAATATCTTCGAGGAACCTTCAGAAAGGTCGGCATTATGCCCACAAGGGCTCTGTAAGAGACTAGCGTTATTCATGTACAGCAGGGTAATGAGTTAAACTCATTATCATCAGTTAACATAGCCTGCTAAGTGGCTATCTTAAGAAAGCTCATCACTCACCACTAGGCTTTGTGTGATTGATATTTTCTTATATGACCTGATTGCTAAGATTATACAAAATCATAGTTTTACCAAGAATATCCACAAACGTACATTCTTGTTTGAATTGCGATGTTGAGTTGACTGTGTGGTCTGCCACACGGAGACATTTGTCCATGTTTGGTTTCGGTTTGGGAAATGGGATAAAATAAAGTCCGTTGCTGATCCTCTTAGTATACCGTGTTTCACTTTTGCATCGTTTAACCATTTTTGTGTCTTAAAACACAAATACAGCCCAGAAAACCACAAAAGTGTCACAGGCCCTAATGATTCTCTGTAGAGTAAGAATGTCCAATTATTCCCTTCATAGATATTCTCTGCTAGTTCTTCTTGTAGTTGAATGCGATTGGTTGGTTACTGTTCGGGGGCGGGCCTGAGCAGATGCGTGTGAAGTAATGTCACAGAGAATGGCGACGCACGGTTTCCAGAGAGCTCAAAACATTGCTGGGTGAAACTAAAAATATTCAAGTGCAACTATTGGACCGTGAAAGACCACAACGGCGGCGGGGCAAACTGCAAGCTTTGGAAGAGCTTCGCAGAAATGGACGCCATTTATGGTGAAAGGTCGGCGAGCAACGGGAGAGAGAGTGAGCTAGATACCAGATCCAGCATCTGTAATGTCGGAAAACGGTGAGTGATGACCGATTTTTGCTAGAACCTTTGCAATGCTGAGCCCTCCCATGTCCCTGCCTACTGCGGCATTCCTAATATGGCAATGGAAACACAACCAGGCCGTTCTGGGCCAGGATGAGTGGACTCTAGTGGAAAAGGGGCAATAATGAACATCCTCAGATGATAGCTGGTGATGGAAGCAGCATACATTTTATTTTACGCCACTTCTTTCCAGTTTTTTGGAGTTGTTTCTTAGAAAAGTAAATACCAGTGTGAAGCCAAACTTTCTCTGATCATAGATGCTAGACAACAAGAATCACCTGACTGTTCAGACACTAAAGATGGAGAGACCTTTGCTTGGTTTACAGACCTCTGTGAAGCACTTCTTCAGGGAGGACGGGATTTCTCCATCCAGTACCTGCAGAACTGCCTCAATATCTTCCCTGGCAGCACATCCACCAAGATCGCTGGCAAACAGGCTGAAGAGGTCTGAAAAGTAAACACACACGCACACACAGATTGGGTCACATGGCACTCATCTTTATCACAGCAGGACAGGTCTCTTGCACAAAGAACCAGTGAAGATGATAAAAGCTACAATGATGCTGTGGCATCCTGGTAGACTGAGACGTTCCATCTTGCTCATTAAGCAGCAGTTTAAACAATCGGGAAATGGTTTCAGCATTCTGTTGTTTCTGAATAAATAAGGCCTTTCCTTTGTGCTCTGAAACATTCAATAACTAGGACTAGCTGAAGAGTCTGGAGTTGCTCATTAAGGCCAGGTTTTCATTTCAGCTTTGAAATCTACTGAAGCTCTGAATGCAGCTTCATCTGGTTTATAGGTGGACCAACAGTGGACAGACCCACAATGGTAGAACATGCAGAAGTGACGAGCATAAAACAGATTTTACAAAAACTCCTGGACCTACTTGGATTCTTGAAAAAATAA
Organism: Valencia hispanica; assembly: GCA_963556495.2. Lineage (NCBI taxonomy): Eukaryota > Metazoa > Chordata > Actinopteri > Cyprinodontiformes > Valenciidae > Valencia > Valencia hispanica. The sequence goes on along the minus strand of OY747700.1, from coordinate 58,502,167 downwards.
GGAGGTTGCTTGATAGTGCCATTATTAGCAACCTTTTCATAAATTGTGCACTTCTGGCTCCAGCCAAGGGCCTAAATGTTTGTAGCATTATCTGTGATGATGTTTGTTCTTTATTCTACTTGTAAATACTTGCTACTAGGAGTGCAAAGGTACACGGATTTGGATTCAGACTTTTTCGGTAATGAACGTTCGGTACGGCAGAGGCGTACCACGCTTCCACATAAAAGCTAACTTTGTTGTTCTTTAGCCAGAAACACATGTGACTCTGTAAACAAATCCAGTACAGCCTCCTGCTAGCAGAAGTTATGGCCAGCGACTCTTATGAGGGAGAGTAGGAGCTTGATTGGCTGCTTCCGTTGTTAAAGCCTACTGTTTGGGAACACCTCAGCTTCCCAGTAATGTATGTGAATGGACAAAGAGACGTGTTGTTTTTTTAATGCAAATACACATGCATATTTTATTTTTTTATTATCCTGCTCAGTTGAACATTTCTTGAATCAGCATCTGCTATTTTTAATAACTGCACAGTATTTTGGTGGAGTAACTGCCCTTAAGAAGGTTTATGCATTTCTGTCAGCAAATGTGCACTCACACACACATGTATTGATGGAAACATTTTCCATTTATACTTCTCCTTTGGTGTGTCAGTGTTGCAAAGCAATTCTCCACCAGGATAGCAGTGGGTGCAGACCTTTTCTGGCGGGGCTGCCTACCATCGCATATTTAAACCGTTGTATATTATTTATTCTATTTTTTACTGTATCTGAGAATTCAAAAATTCAATTCAATTCAAAAATACTTTATTGATGCCAGAGGGAAATTAGGAACATTTAGGTGGAAATTCTACTGCAAATACAGTTTGATTTTAAATGTCATTATTACACAAAACTTTTTTTCTCTCACTTTGTTCCCTGACTGTACCAAAACTGAACTGAACTGTGAAGCCAAGGTGCGTGCTGTACACCCCTACTTGCCACATTAACTGTAATGACTAACTGTAACCTGGGGTTACATATTCCAATAAAGCATCTTGGAGAATGCAACCTTCGGAGGTTTAATGTGAACACCAGCTTGACGTGTGGATGGGGGTTTTCTTTAGTCAAATTACTTTTTCAATGACATTTCACTGACTGTAGCCGTTATTAAAATGTTTCTACACAGACAGAGGGGACATTTATGGCAATAACACAGAACATGAATGTAGACTTCCCATATGCTCAAGTGAAACTACTTACACTTAGCCTTCTCCTCATCACGCCCTCTGGTCAGCAGCACCAGACCCACTATCAGGTTGTTAAAGTGCAGTCCTTTGGAGGAGCCTCCGAATGAGCTGTAGATCACCTGAATAAAACAGGAAGAAGCAGAAAATATTACAGGGGAAACTATTTATTTATAAATATTTAACAACTTGTTTCAGTCACAAAGCAAAAAGGAAGGAAGATGTTCAAATGTGTATATAGGCTTAAGCAAAAAAAGAACCTTCATTATCAGCTGTGAAATGATAGAAAATAACGTTGTTCTATTTCCAAACAGTGAAGCTTTTCCATATTCATCATAACATGAGAGAATGAGTTATGAATGAAACATTAAAAAGGTGTGGAATACACCACCAGTCAGTTGCCACAGTTGGGCCACACTGATCCAGGCTCTGTTGGAGGTTTCTCCTTGGTTTTCTCTCCACTGTCACCTCATGCATGCTCGATATGAGGGACCGCTGTAAAGTTAAAGACTCGATGCAATCTGCTAGATTTCCGTAAATTGAAAAAAAAAACTTTTCACCAACTAACTGAACTTGACAGCAGTGCTTTCTCACTAAAATTCACTTTGAATGTATATAATTGACAGAATCTGAATCAGTCTGACTGATAGGAGTGGACTATATATTTCTTGATATCAACTGGATCAGTTTGTTTAGTAAAGCGCTTCAGACGGCATTTGTTGTGATTCGGAGCTTTATCAATAAACTCAAGATTAAAAGAAATACATTGAAATCCATTTCTAACATATATTAGTCACTTTTCAGTAGAAAGTCTCAAAAATTGTTAGATATGCAGATGATACTACTGTTGTCGGTCTGATCACATCAAATGATGAATCATATTACCGAGCAGAGGTAGAAAATGTTGTACGCTGGAGTGAAGAGAACAACCTTGTTCTGAATATTTCTAAAACCTGTGAACTGGTCAATGATTTTGGTCGTATTAAAAACAATGTGCCTATTGTCTTTTATGATTCGGAGGTACAGATGGTTGATAAATGTACGTTTTTAGGTGTGACTCTCTCCAATGATCTTAGCTGGCATTCAAATACCAGGAATATTGTTAAAAAGGCTCGCCAGCGCCTGTTTTTCTTACCTAAATTAAGAGAGTTTACTCCAAACCAAACAATCCCTTTTACATTTTTATCGGTGTGGTACTGAAAGTGTTCTCACCAGCTCCATTACGGTGTGGTTTGGTAATCTTACTGTAAAAGAAAAGGAAACTTTAGATAGAGTGGTTCACTCTGCTCACAGGTCAAGTGGCTGTGACCTACCAGTCTTGGAGGCCATTTATAAAAGTAGACTTTTAAAAAGAGGGATCCCTCTGATCAACCTGCTTCAAAGATGTTTGACCTTCTTCCTCCCAGAAGAAGATACCGCTCTATTAAATGTACTACATCTCGTCATGCCTTTTTTTCCACAAGCTGTTAGGACTAGGGATGCACGATATATCGGCATCAACATCGGTATCGGCCGATGTTAGCCGTTTTTAACATATCGACATCGGTCAGATAAGTAACAGAGGGCCGATATTAACAACCAATGTTTATTTATTTCCATCTTTTTGACGTTTGTCTGTGTTTCGTATACCACATGCGTATCGGTTATCGGCCATAACAGCAGGATTTATATCGGACATCGGTATCGTCCCAAAGTTTCATATCAGTGCATCCCTAGTTAGGACCATAAACAATGCGCTTTGAAATACCTCAGACATGCATTTTTATTATTTAGTTACTTTTATTGCTATTTATTATACAGTCGTTTTATATCTCGTTTAAGCATTTAGGTGTTATTGCGAGCTATCTGTGTTGTTTGCGGGTTAGTGCTTTTTGTGGTTGTATGTTGACAATGTACTATGGGCTTCTTGCAATTGCATTCCAATGTAGGTATTTTTTTTACTGCAAATGGCAAATAAACTGAACTGAAGCTAACACCTTACATGATCACTTTCCTTGAACTCCCTCATCAATAACAATATATCTTTCTCTTTTTTACTGATCACAGATTAAAAAGAAAGTACCTTAACTAAACAAGAATAATATAGTGTTTTGTAATTGAAAAGAAACAAGAACGAAAAGCCTGGGTTAACTTTCACTTTTAGAACTGAATGTGTTCAAATGGCAGCAGAGTAGATAAGACTTCCCATAAATCACTCAGCTGGAAGAAGTCTTGTCTTTTACAGAAAGTTCGACAAGGTTTTGACATATAAAACCTGATGGCATTCAGGTTTTATTAGATATGTAGCAGAAACTGTGGTAAAACTACTTTCGTCACATAAATGTGTTTTTCTTTTTTTCACAGCTGCTGATATATCTGTGCGTTTGTGCCATGCAAAAGCAAACAATATTTGGCCAATGCAAATCAATGTTTGTTTTTAACTGAAGTCAAGGTGAGGCTCTGGTTACAGTGTCGCGTGTCACTAGTTTGGAACAAGAAAATAAATAGCAGTTGCATTCAAAGAGTCGTTGTGGATAGTGATACTGGGGCAGGAAGGATATCCAGTAGCAGTCAGTCATGCTAACAGCTCAATATCCAGGCAGCAGAGATGATAATCCACAGTAACATGTCATGGATGACATGACACCATCAGTTGTTGGCAAGCACTACTAATCCACCTCTTTTGCCGCTCCTCTTGAAATCTCTGTTGAGCAGAGAGATGTTGGCTATGATCCCTGTCCATTATGATGGATGGAAAATATGCTTTGATTCCTCCTTCTCTCTCTGCATCCATGAGACCTCCATTTCAACTCCTCTGGGATTTGAGGTCAAAGTTCAAGTATTTGGAGCTTTTCAGATGCTAATCAGCTGCTCCCAGTTGTAAAAACAATACAATATTGCCAAAAGATTTTGCCACATTTTTGCCACTTTCAGGCACCAATATATTGTTGCCTAAAAGGAACAAAGAGCAAAACTCATTCCAGCTCCACAGCATTTAAAATCAGAGAACTAATTGTCCAGACATAAATGTTTGGACATATGAGCTAAAGTCTACTAAATGAACCTACGTAACAGAGCTATAGCTAGATAGATCACTCAATCATCACCCAACAGCCCTGTGAAACATACATGCATGAAAAAACACCTAAAACATTAGAAAAACATAGTTAGACTGACTGACTGACAGTTAAACTAACAAACTTGAAAAATACGTTTGCTTAATATTGGGCAAAACCCGATGATGAGTCTGATGAAGGTCTGTGAGCAAAACATTGTATATTAAAAGTTTGTCCATTTAACAGTGTGTGGGAGTTTCTCCTTTTTTCTCCAACAGATCTCTTCTAGCTATAGATGAGCATAGAAATGATTTACACTCAGCATCCAGACCATTATACTAAGTCACTCATGGTGGTACACTTATGTTATAACATCTTCATACACAACACAGTTGTGAAAAATTCAGCAGCAGCTAATATGTGTGATCCTTGAGCAAGTAACTACTGACTAGTGTTCCATCACAGAAATCCCAGACGGAGCAATGTCTCCCAAGTATGCAAAATGACCTGGGAGGAGGTGACTGTACAGTCAGTGAGCTAGAGAAGCATGTCCTTGTCAGTACGTCATACACTGTAGGAGTCTCACATGTGGTTTCAAAAAAAGGAAGCCAATGTGTGTCATGCTTTGCTAACTTCTAAATCCACCACCACATTTCCCCCTCTCCTGCCTTCTGAGGACCTACTACAATAAAAATAAATTAACTTTCCTCATCTACATATGCTAACACCGCCACAGGTCCAACAGAGGCCGAACTACATGGTAAACACATGTGGTGATGACACATGTTATCATGTCACAACTAGCATGATAGGATTTATCTCATATGTTCATCCTGGGCCATAGAGCTGAATAATTAAGAGTCAATGAATCGTTCTGAGATCATATAACATATACTAACGTATGAATACATTATGAATACAGTAATCTGTTGAGCTCACAGTGAAACAACTGAAACCGCTTTGTGTGATAAATCAACTCAGATTACAGGGGAACCCCACCAACCCTAGACATAATGGTGAGCTGTAATGGAAAGTACATGACAGCTTGTTAAGCACACTATAGTGTGCTCAAGTCAAATCATTAAAAAATAACACTAGTGATAACAGGAAAGCTCATTGTTAGACATCAGCAAAGCAGGATGACATGGCACCGCTGCCCACTGTTCATACTCAGTAATTCTGAATGATACAGTATAAGGCAATCCTGAGAAAGCTTTGAACATGCTAAGTCAAACGGGAGCAGCAATAAACCTACAATAACAACAGAAAACACAACATCAGAAACATAAACATTAAAACATACTACTGTTATGACATTCCAGCAAATATTATTCAATTAATCAAAGGCAGCTCTAAATAAAATAAATTCTATTAAAAATAATATAATTGGCATCCTCCCAAACATGATTACTTCTTCCTCAGTAAATGAGGCAGCATCGGAAAGAACTGTAGAACCTCATTTGTGCTTAGGCTGTTTTGATTCAGTCGAGCTTTCGGAATTATCAAAAATATTAACCTCATCTAAACCTTCAACTTGTATGTTGGACCCAATCCTAACCAAATTATTTAAAGAAATGTTCCATTTGGTTCCTGGCCCCATTTTGGATATGATGAATCTATCCTTAGTAAACGGATACGTACCACAGGAATTTAAAATAGCTGTAATTAAACCTTTACTCAAGAAACCTTCCCTTGATCAAGATGACTTAGTGAATTACAGACCTATATCTAACCTTCCTTTCTTATCCAAAATCCTTGAGAAAATTGTTGCTAATCAAGTCTGTGAGCATCTAAACAGTAACGAGCTGTTTGAAGAGTTTCAGTCAGGTTTTAGAGCTCATCATAGCGCTGAAACAGCACTGGTGAAGGTTACTAATGATATTCTCATGGCCTCAGATAATGGACTTGTGTCTGTTCTGGTTTTGTTAGATCTCAGTGCTGCTTTTGACACAGTCGATCATAATATTCTCTTAGAAAGGCTTGAACATGTTGCAGGGATCAAAGGAACAGCACTAGGCTGGTTTAAATCATATTTGTCTGATAGATTCCAGTTTTTTTCATCTAAATGATCAATCTTCTTCACTCTCAAGGGTTACTTGTGGAGTTCCACAGGGTTCTGTGCTTGGACCAATTCTTTTCACCATATATATGCTTCCAATTGGTAGAACCATTAGACAGCATGGGATAAATTTCCACAGCTATGCCGATGATACACAACTATATTTATCCATAAATCCTGATGAACCCAGTCAGTTAGGTAGATTACAGGCATGTCTGGAAGACATAAAAACATGGATGAATCTAAACTTTTTGCTTTTAAATTCTGACAAGACAGAAGTTGCTGTCTTTGGACCAGAAGTTCTTAAACAGAAACTGATTAGTCAATCACTTCATCTGAATGGCATTAAATTGGCCCCCAGTAATAACGTAAAGAACCTCGGCGTTATTTTTGACCAAGACTTGACATTTAAATCCCATATTAAACAGGTTTCTAGGATTTCCTTCTTTCACCTCTTGAATATTGCTAAAATTAGAAACATCCTGTCCAGGAGTGATGCTGAGAAACTAGTCCATGCATTTGTTACCTCAAGGCTGGACTACTGTAATTCTTTACTATCAGGTAGTCCACAAAATGCCATTAAAAGCCTTCAGTTGATCCAAAATGCGGCAGCAAGAGTTCTGATGAATATTAATAAGAGAGATCACATTTCTCCTGTTTTAGCTTCTCTTCATTGGCTCCCTGTTAAATCCAGAATAGAATTTAAGAATTTAAGCCCTTAATAATCAGCTCCATCAATCAGAGATCTGATTGTTCCATATGTTCAGAGCACTTTGCTCTCAGACTGCAGGTTTACTTGTAGTTCCTAGGATTTCTGAAAGTAGAATGGGAGGCAGATCTTTTAGTTATCAGGCTCCTCTCCTGTGGAACCAGCTCCCAGCTTTAGTCCGTGAGGCAGACACTCTGTTTACTTTTAAGGCCAGGCTTAAAACTTTCCTTTTTGATCAAGCTTATAGTTAGAGTGGCTAAGGTCATCCTGAGCTATCTCTGTAGTTATGCTGCTATAGGCTTAGACTGCTGGAGGACAGACTTACCACTTTTCTTCACTCTGCTACTTCCTTTTCCACTACGACTCTCCAGTTGTATTACAGTACATTCTGTTATTTCGACTGTTAACTTTGTTTTCTCTTAGTGTTTTTCTCTCCATAGAAGATATACCTGGTCTGGTATCCTGCTTGGCTGCAATGCCCTGTTGGACGGGGGGCATCGACTGGGATGATGCTCCCAGTGGCTGAACATCCACTGTGTCCTGTTATCAACTTTTTACTTTCTGTAACATAGAAAGTACTCTTCTATCAGATCTTCTGTTCCTTCTGTGTTTCTGCTCTGTCTTCTCAAACCCCCAGACGGTCGTGGCAGATGGCCGCTCCTACTGAGTCTGGTTCTGTTGGAGGTTTCTTCCTGTTAAAGGGGAGTTTTTCCTCTCCACCGTCGCTACATGCTTGCTCAGTATGAGGGATTGCTGAAGGATTGCTGTGGTTGGAAAGTCTGCATCAACTGGGCCCAACCTCAACCCAATGACTGACGCAATCTGCTGGGATTCCTTAAATAGGAAACTTTGCAACTGATTGGAATGTTTGTATAAATGTATTGAAATTACTTCTTGTTAAGTGCCTTGAGATGACATCTGTTGTGAATTGGCGCTATACAAATAAACTGAATTGAATTGGTCATGTGACGGTGATATTGATGCAGCGAGGGATTTTCTGGGGGGTTTAACTAAACCAGAGAAGAGATGTGGGCGGTGGGGTCACAGTGTTGAACGTTTAGGGAAATATATATACATATAATAATGTCTGTAAATATCAGTTATCGGCCATAACAGCAGTATTAATATCGAGTATCGATTTTGGCCCAAATTTTCATATCAGTGCGTCTCTAGCAAACACACCCTCAAACATCTAGCATCTTTTACTGAAACACAGCGTTGGGCCCACCATATAATAAAATCTGGCTAAGGACAGAAAGTGTCTTCGAAGGACAAAAATGTTGGAACCTAAATATATTTCTTTGAATAAGGCATGTGTGAGACTTGGTTTGTGCTCCAGATTCACAATATTTCATAGGTCGTCCTCCTACCAAAATCAGAATCTAAACTTTACACTAGATAACCAAGTTGTAGAGTTTAGATAACTCTTCATTACTCAGAATTCTGGGTGACTAGAAGCAGAGTATAAAAAAAGACAGCAGTGAATTTATCTAGAGAATGAATAAATTCAGTTGTGGCTACATTCAGGTAAAATTGGATAAACTAACACATTTAGAGAGAACACCTTCTGTTTGATGTCTTTATGTGACTGCTATCAAGCTGAGCTGCCAGAAGGAAAAAAAAAGAAAGCAATTCTACTTCAGGCTGAAGCAGCGGCTGCTCGGCTCATTGATGCTTAATGTGTTCCTCTCCAGCCTCATTCTAACGTACCAATTTAGGTCTGTAGTGCAACCTCCAGCCATACTTTTGACCAAACGTAGTAAAAAGCATACCAAAGACTGTGGTTCTTTCATCTGTGTGGAGGCACCCCTCTTCATTGCTGTTTGCAGTCCTGGGAAGATGTACTCTGATTGGCTAAAACACTGCCATCATTACCTCTTACTGATGGGGTTTACATCTAATCAGCATTTCTTAATAATCTAATGATAGGATAAAGTTCCAGTATAGCCAGATTACCTCCAGTTTGTGATGGTTTGAGGACATTTAGAGGATGAGATGAGATTGTATGATGCAGGCTGTGTTAGCTCCCGTCTGATGATCACTCCTTTATTAGAAACCTAAACCAGCTGATCGTATAAAACTCCACTATGAATGTCGGTCTCAACAGTAGACCTCAAAGTCAACTTGAGTCTATTGCAGTCCCACAGATAACGTGCATGCTTACATATGTATTGCACTGTCATTATTGCATATTGGAAGATAGCAGATAAACACCTGCGACTACTATAGAATCAAAGGGGAATAATTGTCTATTCAGTGCTTCCCCCCTAATAAACAAGCCAGTTATTTGCATTGTGTTAAAGGTTTTTATCTAACGAGGGTAAAAAGGGCTAAATCTGTGGCTCTGATAAATCTTCAAATGATGAATCTTCTAACTGACAGATCAGACTCTAACTTTCTTTGAACTGTGAAAATATGGAACATCTGCAGGCATGTTTGAAGATACCAGCAGAAACCTTGCTTCTGGTGAGATGTCACTGAACTAGCGGCTGCCATGGTGACAGAGGAAGGAGCATCAGCAGCAGCACAGGGTTGGGAAGGGGAAGCACTTAACCAGAGGTGAGCGCTGTGAGAGGAGGATGATTAACACCAGCCGTATAGAAACAAACTGAAGGCATTGAATATGAGGTTACTGTATGCTCAAGAATTGAGCACAGGAAGGGAGCAGAGTTGCATCATGTCTAAACTGCTGGGTTACCATTAAAAAGCTCTGAGTGGAACACCTGCTTCTGATTGTTTCCTCTCTGGATAGAGTTCACTGGCATAAACACGTGTGACAGAAGGAGGTTGGATCACAGCGGGGCGCACCAAACAGGCGTCACATCCCTGAATCGAACCTTTGTTAAAGCTGACGTTCCCTTCAAACACCACTACATCTACAGTATGTATGCTCTGTTCAATAGGAGGAGACTGGTTTCTCATTGGCTTCCTGAAAAAGGAAACATATCTCAATTGTTTGAAATCTGACTTCAATTTCTCGACATAACTGCAAGAGCTGGGTAGAGTAGCTCAAACATGTACTCAAGTAAGACTGGCACTACTATACTTCAAAGTAGAATTACTCATAGAAAAAAAGTAAAAAGCTTTTTTGTGTCATTTTTCCTCCATTAAAACTAGTCACAAACTATGCCTCCTCCTCGGCCGCCTTGTTTATTTACTCCTTTGACTTTACTAATTACGTTTTTATCTCATGAGGTTGTGTGAGATTTCCCGTCTGAGCTGGGAATGTTCGTGAGTAAAATCTGTTATATCGGTTAAATCGATTATATAATAACCTGTATATATTTATTTTGTTCTCGTTTGTTTTGTTTTTTGTGTGTTTTTTCTGTTTGACTGTACGCTTCATCCGATGAATGCAATTGTTTTGGTTTTGTACACTGATGCAACTGGGAGGATAGGTTGGGAAATGGATGTAAAATAAAAATACATAGAGCTCTGCATACTGTGTTGTATGTTGGGCAAATGTTTAATAAAAAAACAAACAAACACAAAGTGGGTTTTTTGTTGCTTAAATCTAAGGCACACATTAGTATCATAATGCATATCTGCGAGGAGTGTGAATACTTTTGGGCCTAACTGTGTGTCTGAGGGAAGACATACAGCTTCAGTCCTCCATACAGCTCTCACACTTGTGATCTGAAGCCCTTTGCTGAAACAGTAAGCTAGTGTTAGTAAGTTTGCGGTCTATGTTTATTGACCTCACAGATAATTTGGCTTATAACATATTTCAGTGTGATTCCACTTCCACTTGAGCCCAGAAAGATTAATAGCTCTAAGAGATTTCCATGAAAATAATATTCATTTAGCCAACATGTTTGTTTAAGGTAGGAAATATGATAGGCATCTCCCAAAAGATAATAAAACAATGTAGAAGAAGATGAAGGAAATTACATTGTATTTTAAAATGGGATGGCGAAAGTGATCTATATCCTTTTCAATAATTAATGGAACAATCTTTATCAGCATTATAACAATAGAGCCCCTCATTATATCTGCTGAGCAGCTTTTCGCAGGGTTTCCACCGTTATTGTGATGATTTATTTATGGTGATGAGCTCCATGTCTTCGGGGTTGGAGAAACTCCTTGCCATCACCATAATCTAGCTTCCTATAAAGATTCTCAAGCAGAGTTAAGTTTAAACACTAGCTCAGTCATTTCAAAACAATATTGCTGCCAATCAGAAAATAACATCAAGATCTGCCAGGTGTATGAATAATTTTGGATTGAACTATAGTGGTTTAAGGAAAAAGTTGTTGACCACTATTAACCATAAAAACTAGTCTCTCAGCAGCACTCTCTGCACATCTCCTGGAAACTCTGGTGAAATCTAAGCAGGTCAAAGACCCTGAGCTTCAGTGGTGTCTCTACTTCACCGTCAACGTCTTTGGAAGAAGGCAAAAACAGTTCGATTGTTAGCGAATATGCAAATTAATAAAACCACCAGAACAATTTACACTGCCTGTATCTCTGCTTTGCAAGTCATATGCTTTCAAAAATGGTGAGGCAGCTGATGTTGCTGGGGAAGGTCAACAATAGGTATGATGACTGAGTTACCTTGAGGATTCTGAAACAAATCATTTTAAAAAGTCTTAATCAGGCCCCCGAGCCAATACCTGGGTTTAGGGTACACATTAGGCTGTGTATCAAATCCTAAACTTTTACCATCTATATTATACATCACCAGGAATGTTGGATGAATAACAATCAATAAAATCAATTCATCTATGGCTTCTTTGTTGTTTCTTCATTCATGGAGACAACACAAGCAACAGCAAAGTTTACACTTTTGTCTTTAAAACCAGAAATACATTTTCATAATTGCACCTATTTTATTAAACAGGAAATATTTATATTATGCATAATATCTATATGGATATAATACAGGGTATGTGTTTACCACTCCAAAATAAAAAACCAAACCATGTCATTTGTTTGGGCCTCTCTCCCCAACCTCTCAGTTCAGCTACATGACGCGAGGTCGTGACATCACTGTGGCTTACCTCTGCTACTTTCGGGGGAACTCCATCTCCCAGCACCTCTCTGTAGAAGCACTGCTGGGTCATGTAACATGACAGACCGCTGGTTCTCTTGAAGGCATCTTTCAGCCGCTTCAGCTCCACATCAGTAACTGCAGTCACAAAGAGAAGGAAGATGATTAGACTTAGAGGCCATCTCAAACTTACAGCAACTCTGTGTGGCATAACAGGGTTGGTTTGAAAAGTAAGGAGACATCATGGTGATTAATATGTCGGTCATGATGCAGTCTTAACTAAGTATGCTATAGTGTAAAATTACGTCAACTGAAATGATCAGGATTATCTTATAAAGCATTTATTATTTAAATGTTACTTTTCTTAAGTGAGCACTGTAAAAGCTAGATTCAATTCAAACTGTTGTACTGTAACTCATTGGTTTCAGGCAGACAGCAAGCAGATTATTTATGGCTGAGACGGAGTTGCTTATAAATTGAATAATGTCAACGAATGTCAACTTTTCAAACAACTGTAGCAACAAGTTGTCAGTCAGCTGAGTTGGATGTTCAGATGAGAGAGGACCCCCGTTAAATAAATAAAAAAGACAGTTCTACCAGAGGAGAGCCACTCATCACTCATTCAAGAGCTCCCATGAGTTACTGTATCTGTATTCTGTATGATACATAACCAGCAAACAGTGATTTAAAAGCTGTATATCTTCTGTGTATCTGTGTAACAAATAACTAACAAATCATTCAAACAATAGATACAAAAAAATTATCAAAACATGTAAGTTTATCAGCTGTATTATTTTATTTTTTAAATAAAAGTTAACTATACATTTTTGCTTTATTCCTGTAATACAGTGAAAGCAGGTTATTTTTGATCACGGTAAAGATCTCAAACCTGGCCAGACCAAAAAAAATCGAATCTCACACCTAATCTAAATTAATCAAGAGTGTGTTTAGAATGGCCTGCTAACCATTGCAGTGACGTCTCTGGTCGATGACAGTTTATTATTTCAGCACACATTCACTCCAGGAGCAATGGCCGACAGAGAGTGCGTTTTGATTGAGCTGGAAAGCTTTTTACTAGAAGTTCAGCTCATAGAATCCTCTAAAAACGCATGGAAACAAACAAACACAGCGGTCTGGTTTGTTGTTCTCTACACCTCCTAGTGTTCAAAGTCGCCAAAAGACCAGATCAGATCAATTGGCCTTGTAATATAAAGCATCTAGTGGCCAAAAGCTGCATTGACTACTAATTACATCGACTATAGAGCACCGCTCTGGTGAAATGATCTTGGGCTGATGTTAGGCTGACTAATCACAGACGTGCATTCTCCGTTGCGTTCAACGGATAGTTAAAAACTTTGGCTCTACTTTGTGCGTCCTTACGTGGCAGTTGGTGACCCCGCAGACGGAGAAGTATAAACACGGCTTTAGATGCTCTATCCTCCAGGATGTAACCATTGCAGATAAACACAATGTGGTCCTAAGGTAATAGAGACCATTAACAACAACACTCGGGTAGGCTGTCACATTTGAAAAATGCTCAATTGGTACTAAGGGTGCCAAAATGTGCCAAGGAAATATCCACCAAACCATAATACCACCACCAGCAGTCTAAAGCATTGATACAAGGCAGGATCCATTATTTCATGTTGTTTATGCTAAATTACGTTTTCCAGTGTTATTGTCCAATTCTTGTAAATCTGTATGAACTTTGATCCCAGCTTTATTTTTGATTTTCTATTTTAAATTCATGACATTTCAAAGCCACAACAAAAAGCTTCACTGTTCTTACTGCCATGTTAGAGTTGGCCCCTACTTTATTCATATGCAAGTCTTTCTGCATATTTTATGTTAAAGATAAAATAACATTAAACCGAACATGAATTAAGTTAACATTGTTTGATGTTAGCTGAATATTGGGATAAACTGTTTGATTATAACACAGTGGTTAGCCTTTTAATAGATCTGTATCTCCAATCAGAGGTTTTCCACAGCCGTGCACACTGATTTATATGAGCTGACAGTTCTGACAGCTGATGGGAGTGCTGGGCTCCACCAACAGTCTCACAGACCGTGTGTTGACACGATTTAAAGCTGCCACTACCGTGGAAAACACAGTTACTCATTGCGCGGCTCGTCAAGCTATAATTGGCAGCTCGCATGGTCGCACAGTATCACACTGCCACCTGCCTTTGAATGCAATCCGCTCCACTGTTTACCGGCAATGCTACAGCGGACTTAGACTGCCATCTCGTGGTGATAAGTTGTAACACATTTCACGCAGCTGAATCACGGAAAGCGCGAATGAAAGTGGCCACTTCTGAATGGGACACACTGTAGCCTATGTGCTAACACAGCCAATACATTTTTTTCAAACTTGACTGCGGCGCACGTTTGCAGGCAGGCGACGTAAGCTCCGCAAGCTAGCGTAAAACAAAAAATGGACCGGTTTTTAATAAAAAAGGGACAGAAACGAGCTAAAAAACCAGACGGACAGACATATAGTGTTGTAACGAATAGTGGAGTGGAAGAGGAAAATGAGTCTGAGGAAGCCGCGAACGAAAATCCGCACAAAGACACCGGAGAGGTGACGAGCAGACAAACAACAGGTGTAACGTTACCCAGCAAGAAACGAAAAATACGAAGCCTACAAGATGAGCACAGAACATTTCAAGACAAGTGGACAGACGAATTCTTATTTGTTCTGCATGGCAAGAACCCTCTGTGCTTAATATGCAAACAAACCCGTGTCTGTTTCAAACGAAGCAATTTGGAGCGCCATTTCAAAACGGCGCATCCACAATTCAATGAAAGTTACCCGTCTGGCAGTGAACTAAGAAAGAAGAAAATAGCACAGCTCACTGCTTCACTTTGTGAGCAGCAAAATCTCATCCACCGGACAACCTCCACTGCAGAGCGTTTAGCAGAGGCGTCTTATGAAATAGCGTGGATTTTGGCGCGGGCTAAAAAACCTTCTCAGACTCAGAAATAGTCAAAGACTGTTTTTTGGCTTCAGCCGAAATATTGTTCGCAGACTTTGATAACAAGGACGCCATCACCAAACAAGTAAAAGGGTTACAGCTGTCTGATTCAACAATAATGAGGCCAATGGAAGACATCGGAAAGGACATAGGCGACCAGTTGTTGGCTGATCCGCGCGCTGTACCTTGTTTCAGCATCGCAGTGGACGAAAGCACAGACGTCACAGACGCTCAGCTGTGCACTCCGGTGAGGTTCCCAAAAGAAAACTCTTTAAGAGGAAATGTTGTGCTTACTACCACTCCATGGCCAAACAAGAGGTGAGGATATTCTGAATGCGCTTTTAGTATTTTTGCAGGAAAATCATCTCAGCTGGTCCAAACTTCCAAGTATGTGTACTGATGGTGCTCCAAGCATGCGAGGCAAAGAGAAGGGTCTTGTTGGCCTCATGAAAAAAAGGGAGGAAATCCCCAATTTCATCAGCTTCCACTGCATCATCCATCAGGAGGCACTGGTATCAAAGCTCAGGAACAGTGAATTCCAAAATGTGATGCAAAGGGTTGTGCATGTGATCAATTACATTGTTTCAAGAGCACTACACCACAGACAGTTCAGAGAGTTAATCCAGGACTATGACACAGAGTACAGCGATTTAGTGTTGCACAGTGAAGTAAGATGGTTGTCCCGTGGAAGGGTGCTGGAGCGGTGCCTGAGCCTCCTTCCTGAAATCATAAGTTTCTTGGACACCAAGGGGAAACTTGAGCCAGAACTGAAAGACCTAAACTGGATCATACAGCTGGCCCTCCTGACTGACATTACCTGTCACCTGAACACTCTCAACTTGCAGCTCCAAAGGAGAGACAAGCTTCCAAGTGACATGGTGAGGGCAGTCAGAGCATTCCAAAACAAAATAACTGCTCTGTGGATACCTGACAGAGAACTCATCCACTTCCTTAAACTCAGAGCAACAACCACAAGTGACCCATCTCTGCAGCAGCACTTCAGCTACAGCAGATTTGTTGAAATTCTGGAGGAGTTGAAGGGTGAGTTTGAATCCAGATTTAGTGATGTGACTGAACATACGGAGATTTTCAATTTGATTGAAAACCCCTTCCATGTGAATGTGTCCTCCCTCACGCCAACCATCACACAGCTCTGCCCTGGTAACCATGCTGCTCTGGAGAGTGAAATAAACCGACTGACCCATGCTCATGTTGAATGCCTCACTGTGATTGCAACAACAAACTACAAATACAACATAAAAAAAGTCAAGGACATGCATGCCAGCTTCCGCTCATTCCATTATTAAAATAAATCTGGTCTAAAATGAAAATGTATTGGCTGTGTTATTTCTTTTTTGTGGGATGTCCAGTTTATATGTAGAAATGCACATTTACAAAGATGACTTAGTATGTTGTCGTAAAAGTGGCTCACCTTTTGATTTTGTACTGCCAATGTGGCTCTTGTGAAAAAAATAGTGAGGATCACTGGTGTAAAAGGTAGACCTCCTCTGTAACAGAGTGCGACCCAGAGTGGCAGGCTCCTACAACTCTTTCCCCTGGTGATTAACGTTCCACTACTCCCTTCAACAACACACCAAGGACACAGCCTAAATCCCGAGGAAAAGAATCAGTATTGAAAACATGTGGAATGAAGGGGCTTCTGGTCTTTTCTATTCGTATTTTCTCCAACTAAATACAACCAAATAAACCTTGAAAAAAATCCTGTCTCATCAATATTAAGGCCTGGTGTACAACGGGATCCAAACAAGCAATGGCACAAAGATATGACAGGAAACTGCTTTGGAGAGATGACTTCTTGGTCATTATCAGGAGTCAGGGTGTCTAAATCAGACAGCCTGGAGACAGGGTGGGACGGCTTCTTCGTAGAATTTATGTCCACAAAGTGTACTGCTTAATCCCCTTTATTTGCTCATTCTTTGGAGGAATCACAGGTAGATGCTAGTAAAGGCTTACCTTTGTGCCGTGATGAATGGAAAAGACTAACGATTGTGGATAAAATGGCATTAGTTCAGCTTATAATACACCAGACATACTTCTACTTCTGCAAGAAATCCCGAAGGCCTGACTCTGTGGTGTGACTTCACAAAGAACTAGGATCAGACTTTAATTTTACAACTGTGTTTTTTTTCCACAGTTAAATCTGGGGGGAAAAATTGTGGACACATGAAAGAAGGTTTTTCTCACACTGCTCAGGTTAGAACTGACGTCCTGGGAAAAACTGCTTCAGATGAAGAGAAAAACTGATAGAAAAACATCAGAAGGAAAAGTAAAATTCATTTTTTTGCTAATTTGAATACTGAATATGGTTCAGAAATTTCTGTGTTTTAAATGATCTGCAATAAGTGTAGAATAATTCAGCCCAGGTATTCAAACAGGACCCCACATAACATCATCTTAGTGGCAAAATAACAGTTAAATCTATTTTTTGTCTTTCACAGATTACCAGCTCAGCTAAAAAGAATCTAAATGATCCAGTTCAGGATTTATCAAAGGATTTTAGTTTATAAAAGAGATGATCAAATGCAGTGCTAAATAGCTGAGAATCACATGCTTACTTCAGCCCCGTGCCTTCAGGACATGAGGAAATCCTCTGAAAAACAGAAGAAATGTTCAACAAGACACAAACCGTTGTGTAGAACCTGAAGGAAGTGTGTTAGCAAAGAAAAACAAAATCGTACGGGGGGGTCTGGTGGGCGTTCCAGCCAGTCCATCACAGGACAAACAACCATGCACACACACCTTACGGTTATTTAAAGAGACCAGGAAACCTAACAGTCACATTTGTGGACTGTGGGAAGAAGTTGGATTACCCGGATCCACGCATGTACATAAGAACAGGCAAGTTCCATGCAGAAAGAGCCCAGGCTGGGATTCAAACCAAGGACCTTCTTTCTGCATGCAACAGCACTGCCAACTGCGCCACTCTTTTTTGTTAAAAATCTTTGGGGTGGGGGTGCCACGTGGCTCAGTGGTAGAGCAGGCGCACCGTATACAGAGACTACAGTCCTCACGCAGTTGTCATGGTTCAATCCCCGGCCCCGGCCCATTTGCTGCATGTCTTCCCCTCCTCTCTCTGCCCTTCTTCCTGCCCATCCGCTGTTGAATGAAGGCTAGTTGAGCCACAAAACTAAAAGAAAATTCCTCCTTGGGGCAGAAATAATTGCTTTGATCCTTTATTTGTTTTATCAAACAGTAGGGCTGGGCGATGTGGCCTCAAATCTATATCGCAATATAATCTGAAGCATGTGCGGTAACCATATTTATTGCAATATATTCTTTTCTTCTGTTTATGTATGTCAAGATGACCGTTTTTGAACATTCTCACATTCCAGATAAATTGGAGCAGAACAACAACTTCATAAAAGTATAGAATGTCATTTAAAGAACATTTGTTGTGCAAAATGCATTTTAGAAATATTTAAAATAATTTCAAAAAACGCAACACAAAAATTCTCATAACATAAATAAGATGAAGATGAAGATATTTTAAGTAAAAGCTAAATGTTATGAAAACAAAACAAAACGAAACAACATTTCCTTCTGCTTTCCTGATTAATTTAGATTTAATATTACACAAAAATAAAACAGTAAAAATAAAGCTTTACATATTTGAATTTAAAATGTTTCAAGCTCAACAGGTTTCTTTTCCGTTAAATGAAAAAAACAATTTTAAACTTGCAAAATCAGCCTGCAAAACATTTAAACTCCCATGAGAAGTCATCTGACCAAGACAAAAATCCAGAACCCCATGACAATACCCTCTGCAGCAATCCCACTATTTAATTATGCACAAATGGGTGCGCATCTCAGATCCATGCGGACCAGGAGGAAGGTGTGAGCTTTGGTCCTTAGTGGACTTTTTTACTTACATTGCTTTCACATTTTAAGTAGTTTTTAAACCAGTACTTTTTTACTTTTACTCAAGTAAAAAGCTTGAATTGACACTTCAACAGAAGTCTTTTTAAACCCCTAATATCTATACTTCTACCCGAGTAATGAATGTGAATACTTTTGACAACTCTGGTTATTGAAATATCTCACCTAAAAGGCAAGGCAAGGCAATTTTATTTGTATAGCACACTTTCAACAGCAGGGTAATTCAAGGCGCTTTACATGATTTGGTGATTTAAAAAACCAAAAAAACAATGGAAATTAAAAGTAAAAGAAAGACACATTACACACGATACACAATAAAGTAAGAGAAAGATCAAAAAAGCAAGAGAGCATGAACACATTTCATACATATAACATCAAGCATTTACTCGAAGGCAATTCTAAACAGATGGTTTTTAGTCTCGATTTAAAGCAGTTCAGAGTTTCAGCAGCTCTGCACTCGTCAGGAAGTCTGTTCCAGATAAGGGGAGCATAAAAACTGAAAGCTGCTTCTCCATGTTTAGTTCTGAGTCTAGGGATGTTTAGTAGGCTAGAGTTGGAGGACCTGAGTGGTCTGGGTGGTTGGTACCATGACAACAGGTCTTCAACATACTTTGGTGCTAAGCCATGTAATGATTTATAAACTAGTAAAAGTATTTTGAAGTCTATTCTCTGAGCTACAGGGAGCCAGTGTAAGGACTTTAGAACTGGGGTGAAGTGCTCTACTTTCCTGGTTCTAGTGAGGAACACGAGCGGCAGCGTTCTGGATCAGCTGCAGATGTCTGATTGACTTTTTAGGCAGACCTGTGAAGACGCTGTTGCAGTAATCAATCAGACTAAAGATAAACGCATGGATGAGTTTTTCTAGGTCCTGTTGCGACATCAGTCCTTTAATCCTAGAAATGTTCTTCAGGTGATAGAAGGCTGACCTTGTTATTGCCTTTATGTGACCCTGGAGGTTCAGGTCTGAGTCCATTACTACACCTAGGTTTTGAGTCTGATCAGTAGTTTCTAGCTGTATTAACTGAAGCTGTGTGCTGACTCTTGATCGTTCCTCCTTGGGTCTAAAAATAATTACTTCAGTTTATTTCTATTCAGCTGGAGAAAGTTATGGCACATCCATCCATTTATTTGGTCAATGCATTGATTTAGGGTTTGAATGGGTTCAGAGTCTCCTGGTGACATTGTAATGTAAAACACACATCCAAAGCCTTAACTTTGATGCAGGTATCCTGAGAACTCATCCGTAAGATCATAATGATTGTCTGGCTTTTCATTGACATAAAATTCATTGGAAAAAGTTCCTGAGAAATAACCTGAGATATAATTGTCCATGGTTTTATCCGACCTCTGATAAAACCAGAAATAGGCATTGGCTGGTAAAGGTCTTATCAGTGCATCTCTATTTTTAAAAGCTTGAATGAGCATATTCTGATCACTATGAGATGAAAAGAGCTCAGGAAACTCTGGAAACCCATCAGCTGGTATTTAAAATACACTGGGGGGGTAATATGGAGAAATTCTAAGACATGTCTAATAAGATGTGTAATCAACAACTTAAATGTATTAGGATTACAATCTCCTTAAACAAAGCTAAACAGCACTGCTGAAAAAACATGAGTAAGGGTCAATGATGCAGTAATAAAAGTCAGCTTTATTTAGATGAATGCATCGACTGCTTTCAGCTCAGCCCGTTTTAATTCATCAATCTGCTTTTCTATCAGATTGTCCCCATCATTAAATCACAGGAATAGCTGCCTGCTCTAAATAGTCAGATTTCATTAATGGAACAGAACAGAAAATAACCAGCTCTTAATGATATCTAATGCACTTTAGAAAGTAAACAGTGACTTTACATCAGAAATATTTTTGGTTTATTCCTCCTGTCACTGCTGAAACACCATTTACAGGATCTGGACCCAGTTGTTGAAACAGGTAATACTCAGTCCAGTCCATTATGAATGTTTATGATAAAATGAGAGGGCAAAATACATATAACGATGAAAACAACTCATTTATTGCACTCAGATGAGCCTCAGACCAAACACCAGTGTGGACTTCCTTGATCCTGTTTCTAATATTCCGTCTATGATCTAGTGTTGCAAACCCCAAACCAGAAACTGCTGAGCTCTGAAACACTCCATCGATGTTAGGGAGCTAAGCCAGCCCACAGCTGCAGTATAAGCTGAAGATTCCTGAAAATGTGTAAAAGTGACCCAATAAGCAGTGTGCCTCAGGACAACATTTCCCCTGCTCTCACTGCAGGATGCTGCTGAGATGCTCCTGGCATGTGCTCCTCCATTAGCCCTGAGTGGGCAGCATAAGCCACTCAGCTTAAGGGTAGAACTGATTAGGAACAAAGTGCTGAATCACAGGCTTTAGTAACGCAGCTGGCACCTCATAATCAAACCATCTGCACTTCTCAGCACAACACAAGAGGAAAACACCTTTGTGTATTACGTAAGCAAGCAGCTCAAAGTATTCCAGAGGATCCTGAAGCAGACTTGCTTGTGTGTGCAGATTGACCTTACAATTATGGGCGGTACTTTAATGTTTGATGTTTAATGGATAATAAAAATATATGACAGTTTACTACAAATAAAACTAGATTTGTTTTATTATGAATATTTGAGCGGGAACCATTACTAATTTATGGAGAAAGACAGCTATGCTATGCTAACTCAAGCCTCTTTGTTGCCAAGACAGCCATAGTGAAAACACAACAAACCCTCTTTCAGTTCCAGGGTTTAGTGTGTCATGACATAATAAAATGATCTAGTGTGGTCCAGCTTCTAAACTCTTTTAAATCTGCCCTCAACAATAAGCACGTTTACATGCACAACTAAATCGGGTTTTTGGCAATAATCGAGCTAATACCTTAACCAGAATGGAAGCCTTTATCCCAGTTTACATACCACTTCAAAAATGTCATTATTGAATGAAATGCGTTCCACTCCGCAACGGTAGGTGGCGACATGCGCCCTTTCACGATGGCATTCTTCCGGTTGGCGCCAGAGAAGAAGACGGAGTAAAAGTTGGAAATGCACAATGAGCAAAGAAATGGGCAACAACGCTGCAGCACAATACACATTTTGTAAGTGTACTGTTTGATTGTGTTAGACTCGTTGCTGCTGTGTCGTTGTCTTACAGGTGCTGTTGTTCCCGCTTCCGCAGTCTAGTAACTTCTGGAACGGGAAGTGCCAAAGCTGCTAATAGCCGTTTTTTACATCTAGAGAAATTTGGTTTTCTAATCAAATTTTCTGGGTGTGTTAGCTCAATTAAAAGAAGCCCAGTTCGGTTCGACGTCAGCCGGACTAAGGCGTATACATGAATTTCAAAAGTCCAAATTCAGTCGGACTAAGGCAATAATTTGGTGTTCTCTTGCTGCATGTAAACGCAGTGAATAAAAGAAAAAGCTTGAGCAATTGTGGTCGATTTTACCGCTGCGGGTCTGGATGTGGGTTAACAGTGCCAGAGAAAAAAGTGGTGCTACCTATATTCTGGAAGGCCCATTTCAAACAATCTAAAGTCAACCATTAATGTGAGAAACCAACATAATTTCAGAGAAAATGCATAAATCTCAGGAGCTCTACCTCAGTCCCTAAAACGCTCAGTTGGGACGTTGAATGCTCATGAGAACACAAGAAGAAAAAGAATAAAGTTGCATGGCTTGATTGGACAAACCTCTTCTTTCTTAAGAGAATATAACGGCACAACACCAGCAGATTTGTAAAGTTTAGCATTGTCAAAGTAATAATCGACAGTAGAAAAAAAAATTATTCAAAAATACCAAATTCTGTCAAAATCAATATTAACTGACTTTAATATTTGTCCAGTAACACTCAGCCTCTCCCATCCCTAAGGAGCTCCTGGACGTTTTAAACGTGGCTAACATAGTGAGACCTTCTTTAGCTGACAAGGCTAAAGCTTTGTTTATATTTCTTCGTCAGTGGAGGTGCGGAAACACACAGCACAATAATCCGTTGACGCAAGGGCTCTGCAGCAGGTCAGCAGAGGGGGACGGAAACATGACCAAGTTTTTAAATGTCGGTGGTCGAAAACTGCGGAGAGTGCAAGCCTGTGATTGGTGGGCACCCCACTTCCTTTTAATTCGTCAACAGCACTTCCATTTACATAAAACAGAGTGCTGAAGACATCTACCAGCAGACATGGAGCAGATCGAAGAACATTTGAATAAGTGTTCAGCCTCTGATACAATCGAGAAAAATGAGGAGCTTTTTCTCTTATGCCCCCTTTCCACAAGGGTGGGCTCAGCCGTGGCTGGGTTGGGTCGGGTTGGGTCAGCCTGGCCCAGAATGGCCTGGTTGTGTTTCCATTGCCGTTGCTCACCAGCCTTTCACCATAAATGCCACGCATTTCTGAAAAGCACTACCAGTGCTTGCGGTCTGCCCCGCTCCGGCCATTGTGGTCCTTCACGATCCGATATTTCCACTTTAATTTTTTTAAGTTTCCCCCAGCAATGTTTTGAACTCTCTGGAAGCCAAACGTTGCCATTCTGTGACATCACTTCACACACATGCCGCCAGGCCAATCAGTAGCTGCCACTACATAAGTAGGAGTAAGAGTGACATCACTTTAATGGACCAATCAGCGCATAGGTGGGGGTGTTGAGTCGCCTCGGCCTGCTTCGGACTGAGCCGAAAAAAGTGGTTGGCCCGACCCAGACAAAGGTAGTGGGAATGCGCTAAATAGGGGCAGACCTGACCTGGTCCGGGCCGAGCTGAGCCAAGCCGAGCCCACCCTAGTGGAAAAGGGGCATTATTTGTCTACAAAAAGCTTTTTTTAGATTTGAAAGAGGCAAAAGTTGTTCAAGAGAAAGGCTTTACATTAAAAATAAAAAGTAAATACACTGTTGATGATCAGAGACATGACTACAACGGTGGCAGGACCTCCCCAGAAAAGCGCTACGCCTCCTGTTGTCCTGGCGGTGAATTACTTTGCAAGAATCTCCAGGTAACTGAGAAGTATGAAAAGAAAACCTCTTTGTCAATACGTACGTGTGAGTGGAAACTTGTTGGAGGTATAAACTAGACATAACACAACAGCGTTGTTTGGAGGTACTTTCCCTATGAGGCAGAGGGACAGGAAATAATAGAAATGCTGAAGGATGCCACATGCTACCAGTGCTAATTCCACGAGCTAACGCTACGACAATGATGTTTGAGAGCAACTTAAAAACATCAGCAATACTTCTGTATCTGCCAGAGTGAAGTAGTAAACCTCCTGGATAAGCTAAAGCTAACTATTAAAAAATTAGCTTAGGCCTGGTCACGCGCCAAGATTTTTATGCTGACTTCGGACCCAATTCTCCCCTTCCGACAATCTTCAAACGTCCCGATTATTGTGATGGCTCTAAAAATAATCTTATCAGATACACAGACCTCCTGTGTGTGGTGTTTAGAGTGCTCTGCTCTGCTCAGAAGGTCGTTGGGACCGCTCCAATCCCAAATCGGGGATATTCAACATGTTGAATGTTCTTGGCCCAAAACCACAGCACGTGTGCTGTGTTTCAAGGACAAACGATCATGTAACCTGTTGAATGAGACGTGTAGCAAATCAGAAAGAGAGGTGACTGGCAGCGATACGCCTTAGAAGCCTCTAGCTTGCCTTCCTCCTTGTCCGCCATGTTTATTTACTCTAAAGTCACATTTGATGTTGTCACGTTTTTCGAGATCCCCCGTCAAACCTGGGAATGTTTGTGAGGAAAATCTGCTCCTATGTGTGGTGTATCGTTATTGCCGTGTAGCCGCACACAACCCACTGTAGGACCAAAACTGTTATAGCCATGAATTTGTTATCGCCACGTGTGTGGTTCCTCAAGTTTTAAAAATCATATGACAATTTTAAAAACTTGCTTTGTGAACCAGGCCTTAATGGACAGCCCAATGACAGTGTTTAGTCAGTCTGAGCTCCTTGTTGAGATGCGCTTCACAGCTGCAAACTGCGGGAACGCTCCGTTCTGCGGTACGAATTAGCGCAGGAAAATGTTAATTAGCTGATGGCTCAGTCGACTACTAAATAGTGAAGTAATGAAACAAACCAGTGTATCGGTTTCGAGTTTGAATGTTAGTATGGTGACAACCCTAGGAGAGTTGTATCCACAACACTTCTGCACCAATGCTCTCTGGACAGGCACAACCAGAGGAGAAATGTTTGGTGAAAACCAAACAGCATATCAGAACAAACTGCTAGTATCGACTATCAAGTACGGTGGTGGAGGGATGATGATCTGGGCTTGTTTTGCCACCTTGCATACTCATTGGGAATCATAGTATACTGATCATGATGGTTACTGGATAATGTCTGAATGAATGCGGGTCACTTTATTGTGTACCAATTTGAATTCTCTGGTCATTATTTTCATTCCCCAATAAAAAATCTGAGTGATAAAAAAGGCCATTTAAAAAAAAAATGTATAATATCTACTATTACATGTCAACCCTGGTTGGATTATGAAGTATTACTCCATCTCCCATGATATTTATGTTTATGACACAGAAGTTTATATTTCTGTGTCATCACATAACCATAGTTACTAACCGTCACTGAGGAAGTATATGCACAATATCAGTAAAGTGGATGGGTCAGAATTTCCTCTAGCTTAATGTAGATAACAGAGAAGTCTTTGTTTTGGTTATATCAACAGAAGGTCAAAGATCAGATCACAACTTTACCTACTTCTGTAAAAAAAAAAAAAAAAAATACCGACCACACCAGTAACCTAGGAATTAGGGATAAGATTAACCGATTTTCGATGGTGATTTACGAGTGCATGTGGAAGATGTCGTGCACCCATTGGTAGAAAAGCTGTGAAAAGATGTAGTTTTAGGGATTCAATCTAGAAGTCTCACAAATATCAACAAGGAGGTAGATATAGCAAAGGTAAAAAATGTACACACCAGCCAACTATAAATAAGCAAAGCTACCATTATTACACACTTGAGACATCAATATGCTGTGAGTAGGCGTGTTTCCACTATCGGAACTTCAGGGTAATTTAACCGGACTTTCCCAGTATGCGCGTCTCCACTTCATCAGGCCGGGCTGGCAGGGCCGTTTTCGGGGCTATTCCAGGAACCACTGGAGTACCTGTATGGGGGTATATACTCGGAATGGCCTGATCGAGTCGCTCAGCGGGAGCTGTGGTTAGGGCGTGCTGATTGGTTGTAATTCAGAGGGAAATAAGCAGACGTCACCAAACTTCTTAAAAATAAGAAGTTCTGCTGGCTAAGCAGTTTATAACAAGAGCAAACAGAAACACAGCAACAAGCACTGCTTCTTCCATGTGGATCTCTTGTTATTTCCACTGCTCTAGGCGCCTTTTTGTGATGATTAGTGACGCTGCTCTCTGCAGAGAGTCGTGATATGCGGATGTCTTTAGCTGATTCCTTAAGGGGCCGGTTCTCTATGGAGATAATATCGCTGAGAGGAGCGGGCCGACAGAATACCCCGTCAGAAAAAGATCTGGTTAAGTTACGCTGAAGTTCCGATTTTGGAAACGCGCCTAATGTGGAGGTTCCAAAAGAGACCCAGCTTTACCTGCCTCAGGTTCTGACTTGTCTCAGCCCAGGAGCTTCAAACATGGTGATCAACCTTTTTCTTTTTAAAGATGCCATTGCCTTCTTTATTTACCCGTCTTATTCAGAGTTTTCAACACCTCCACTATGCTTTTTTTAAAATCTTTTTTTTCATCACCTCCTCCATGTCTGAGCCATGGTTTACTTTCATAAGCGACACAAGCAAGAGCTTGGAGAAAAAACTCTTTGCAAGCTAATTTGATATAAGGTATATAGTAAAGAGTAAGTGCTATAGAATTGGTAGACATGATCAGTTTTTGAAAGGTCGTTGCTATAATAACTAGTTAGGTTTACTTTTTTGCATAATTTAATTGCTTTGTCTTGCTCCCACTGAAAAGAATCACACTTTGTTTACCCTGAAATCAGTGGATCACACAGTCTCTAAACAAAAAGTTGGATCCAATCATTTCCTATTGTTTGTATCCATCTATGTATCTAAAACTAATCAAATAATGTCAGTGTATCGAGATACATATCGTATAAGCCACAGACCAGAGATGCACAACTCCTCTAAGCATAGTTATGGACTAAGACCTACATTTGAACAACCAGAGGTTGTCCTATACTTAATCTGCACACGTTCCTCTTTAAAAAAAATGTTGAAATTAAGGAACTCCTTTAAAAAAGAAAAAAAAGGACAGAAACTAGTGCATGCTTCCACCCACATGGTTAGATTATTGCAATAGTTTGTTTAATGGGTAGTTTATGTGCAAGTAAAATAAATAAATAAATAAACTTCTAGAACATTTAAACCAGGACTGAATTGTTTACTGAACCTTTTGTCATAAAAAAGATAAAAAATTAATATTAATATATATATATATATCATTCTTAGTTGCTTTACATTTCGATTTGACGACGTCTTCTGATCCTTGTGTTTTAATGTAATTCTTTTTCTCTAAATGTCATTTTTTATTTTATGTGTTGTCTTGCATTTGGAGCTACACAATAATCTTCCTTTGGCTAAAAAATGTTTAATGCCAAACATTTTCATAAATACTTGCTGTTCTCCCTTGTCTACCACTGCTTCCCTGACCTCTGATTTCACCCCTCATTACTGACCTACACCCCTGTGTGCACTGTGCTGACTTCAATGGGATATTGTGGGAAATGAATATCCAAGTGAAACTTGAATATCTTTCTCTTCTGTTTACAGTCAGATGCAAAACACAATTTGTCAGCGAACGCATCTTGCAACAGCAATAAGGTCCATAACCAGCTCTGCACTGAACTGAATGACTCACAGGAAACAATGTCAATCTGGATGTAAACATCACTGATACTAGAGAAGAACAAGCGGACTACCACATGGCTACCAGTAGCATCTAATCAACCCAAACTCCTTATTTTGGAGAAAATGCAAGTCGGTGGAATCGTTGACGAGAAGGGATTTTCCCCAAAACAAACTCAAAAGTGATTTAAGCAAGTTTCTTGGGGGCAGGAAATGTTGAGGGCAGGGAGATGATCTAGGGGGGAAAATGATGGTCTCAGATTTGTCCTCATTCAAGAGCAGAAAATTTGTTGCCAGACAAGTTTTCAGGTCATTAAGGCAGGCTGTCAAAGACTGGTACAAGTCGCCAGGTTTCACGGAGACATATAGTTAACAGTCATCCGCATACAGGTGGTATTGTACATTGTGCTTTTTAAAAATATTGCCTAATGGAAGGATATATAAATTAATAAGTAAGGGTCCAAGAATGGAACCCTGAGGGACACCACAGATTAAAGGAGCCGAAGGAGAGGAACATCCATCCAACATTACACTAAAATACCAATCATGGAAATAAGAGCAGAACCAGTCAAGAGCTGTCCACTGGATACCAACTAATTGACTAAGACGGTGTCAAAGGCAGCAGTTAAATCTAATAATACAAGCAGTGCATCTAAACCTGAGTCAATAGTAAGTAAAATATCATTAAAAACAGGCAAATGAGCTGATTACGTACTATGCAAGGCTCGGAAACAGATTGAAACGGGTCAAACAGGCAAAGATTGTCTAATAAAGAGGTTATTTGAGTAAAAACAGCACATTCTAAAAGTTTAGACAGAAAATTGCCAAGGATCAAGGCCTGGTTTCTTTAGTACTGGTTGAACTACAGCATGTTTGAATGCACGTGGGACAACACCACTAGTCAGTGGTTTTCATATAGCTGAAAAGAGTGGAGTGGATTTTTAATAAGCCTACCTGACTCAATTCTTTTTAGAACCACCTGCTGGTCTATGGAGCATGTCTATACCAACAAGTATTTATTTGCTGCCGGCTGTGTTCCCTAACCCCTATGAATTCCGGTCGTCTGCTGCAAAGGAAAATTTATTTCCACCTTAGATTCACAGCTACTTTATCTTAATCCATTACATAACCCCCCCCCCCCCCCAAAAAAAACACAAAAATAATTATGTTTTGTTGTTGTGGCAGAAGTTGTGAAAAAGATCGCTTTAGTATGAATACTTCTGCAAGGCTTCTAGGCTCTGTATTCTATTAGAGCAAACAATGGGTTCAGTTTGAAGTTTGTGTCTCTCACTCAGACACACATAACGAGCCTAATCCACATTACAAGAGTCCTGTCTCCATTCATCTGTCTCAGCGTATATGCACACTTTCACAGCAGGCTGTCTGTGTTAGACCCTCCGACTAAATGATCACAGCATCAGAGCTGTCCATCTTTGCTGTTCTATTAAACAAGTAGGGCTTGGTCAACGGGCTGCTTTCAGCGAGGCTGGAAACACACTTGCAGGGGCACAATGCAAAAGCCGAGTTCACATGGGCCTGTATGACCTTTAAGTCATGGCAAACGGTCAACAGATATTGCAGCAGACAGAAGCATACAGGCGGTGCTGTTCCTGGAAAGCTCATTATATCTGTGAACTTTCAGCTAGAGGCTTTGGAAAGAAGACATTTTACTTTTCATTTTGCATGCTAATTATCACTCCATTCCACAAATCCTCAGAATGTTCTCTTAATGGTCTGTGTTATAGATTGGCTGTGCTTTCTTCTGTGCATTTGCCTGCCTCCCAGATACTACCAGTTTAAACAGTCACAACAACCAGGACACTGATTCCACTTTTAGTTTTAGTTTTTCTTCCCCTCTTTACATTATATTACTGATGCTGTGGCTCTTACTGTACTATTAATTCCATTAAATCAAGAACCAAATGTACAGTGAAGAGGTTCAGATTGACCAAAGCACCTTTTGTTACCACATTTCCAAGCAGACGTATCTTTCAGTTGAATTTAGCCAGAAATACCTGATGCCACTGCAGATTCCAGGTTTACAGGTTGTTTCTGGTCCTAAATGGATAAAGTTAGAATACCAATTTAAAAACATGAGATTTACTAGCTTACAATAAATATTAAAAACACAAAAACCACCATGTAGTTCTCTTCTTAGCCAGTGATGTGATGCTCACTTCTGTGAGAACTTTGATCTGAACCAACCAGTTTTTTTTACATGATAAACCTGAAGTGAGCACGGCTCATCTTGACATCATTAAATAGCACTCTATATGAGAGAGACATAAACTTGTGTGCTGCGTTTTTTTTTTTTTTAGGGGCAGACCTTTGACGCTTAATGCAGAAAAGAGCCGTAACACTTTTCCTGCTAGGTGAGAGCTTGGTGACTGCTGTGTATCTCTGTGTGCTGACCTGGTGCTGACAGAAGAGCAGTTCAGCTTTTACACACACACACACACTTTTGGGCATCCCTTTTTGATGATATTTTAAACCTAATATACATTGATGTTAATTTTATTTGGTAAACACATTTTTATTTTGTACCCTGGTTTTATTACTTGGCGGGAGCTACTGGAGAGACAAATAGTCTATTGAAGCTGCAGCCTTATACACAGCGTCAATTCTAACATTTCTCTCAGACCATCATACAGCTAAGCAGCCCAAATAACAATACAAAAGATGTCATAAACTATGATATTAAAGATTTTGTCAGGATCATGATTGTATTCAACAGACACACCAATCGTGAACTGTTTTAAAACCGGATGAAATTTTAGAAAAGCAGGCAAATGAACAGTTCAGTTCAAATGTCTAACTCATTTTGTGCTATTGCGACAAAAGGATTACAATATGTGGATGAGTTGGTCCTTAATAGATTGTATGAACAAGGAGAGCAGGAGAGAATTGCACAAACATAACCAGTCTATGTTACAAATTGTTAGTGATGACATTATCAACATGTACTTTTATTAAACAAAATATGATGAATTAATGAATCACCTGTGAGCTCTGAGCTAGACTCAAAATGTTTAGGTGGTGAACTACAAACACAAAACTAATTACACTGAAGCTGAAGCGGCCCAACACTGCCCTCAGCCTAAGACCTGAAAGATAAATATAGTTCTTAAACCAAATCTACACCGAGTGACTTCACAAAGGTAAAATCACAAAAGGTGCAAATAGCTCTGTCAAAACAATTATTCACATAACTACAATTATCTGAGATCATGGTGATTAAGTCTGTATCATCTTAGATTATTATCTTTCATATAAATTGCATGAAAACAGTGGAAAAGAAACAAATGTCCTCCTTTTACATCACATTTCTAAACCTCTGATCAGGCTGACTGACTGATTCGTTTCATTCAGTCTGCTGAGGTCATATCTGTAGCATTGTGGTTTTAAATCCGTTTTCAATAAGAAGCTGGTTGTCTTAAAAGGTTTTTGTGGATTCTGAAATTTGGATAAATAAATAAAAAGCCTACAACTGTTGGTTTGCTAATGCAAGTTGCAAGTACTGTAAAACAGTAAAACACCTAAAATTTCAATGTTCATATCACCCTAGCAACAGAGTGTACTCTGAGAGCACTGATGGGACAATCGCTTGGTGACACAGGTATATTTATCTATAAAAAAACCAATTTACCTGCTTTTGTCCCTGGTGTACATTTAGGAACCTGAGGATCAAGTTTGAGAGATTTAAAATAGAAAGCAATGATCTTATGATGACATCACACAGCCAGTCTAATCTGTGTGGTGGTGACTTACAGTAGCCAGCAGGAATTACAGGCAGTCCTGGGGACCAAATGATTGAGCAACTAAGTAAGACATCCAAAAGCTAGTTCAACAGCCTTATCAAGGTAAGAGGAATATTCCAGCTATCTGGTTAAGCATATCAGCTTTGTTCGGTAAGCTGACTAGATAGTTTGTGTAAAATCAAACTGGTCTTACTAGAGTTCAAATCATTTTGGTCTCACAATGTTTCTGAGAAATATTTTTGTTGTGTGTTCAACTGTGTACAGTTCTACCAAAGGGGGAAATCCATAGGTCTAATTGCTGGTAAATCACACCTTGTTTAAAAGAAATGAGTTCATTTTTGGACAAGTTTGATGTGATACTCATCTACTGTAACTTACAAATAAAAACATTTTGGTCGATACATTTTCGATTACATTTTTCTTTTTTTTTTTACTTTAAAATAGCTACAACTTCTATAAACATATTCCAAGGAAGGAATGTCCAAACGATTAGCTATTTAGACCATAATGTCAAGTTGAAAATACTTGAGTCCCGTAATTTTTATTATCTTTTTCTATTAATATTGCACAAGTTAATTTTTTTATTTTTACAAAACATACTAAACACACAATGTTTAAATGAAACAAGCAAAGTAGTCTCATTTCTGCATCTGCATGAACCACCTGAGCTAGCAAATCAAATTTAGGTCATTCTTGAGTAGGGGTGGGCTATACATCAATTTATCGAATTTTCTGTTTATGAAGTTAGAGTTTTTGGAAAATCAAGAAAAAAAATGTCACCAATGCACCTCTCTGGT
This sequence comes from Valencia hispanica, assembly GCA_963556495.2. Lineage (NCBI taxonomy): Eukaryota > Metazoa > Chordata > Actinopteri > Cyprinodontiformes > Valenciidae > Valencia > Valencia hispanica. The sequence goes on along the minus strand of OY747700.1, from coordinate 58,469,899 downwards.
TTCCAAAGTTCAAAGTGATGTCAGCCCGACCAAGGCCTTTTAATCTTGTTTTACAAGTATGTTTTACAGCATGTATTTATTTGGACTTTGAAATCAGGTCAACTCCAAGAAGAGGTGATTGAAATAAAAGCAAGTTTTTTAAAAAGATTTTAGGTAATTTTCTATTTCTTATTAAAGGGACTATACGTAAGTTTTAACCACAAAAAAATACATACACATTTAAAATGTCTTCTTCATACATGCTCCAACAATGCCCTGGTCAGTAGATTGAGCCCTGTCCTTTTCAACGTGGTTGCCTCTTTATGCCTGTAAATTCATTTAAATTCACTGAAATAGAGAGGGCCTCGGGTCGAACCAGCAGATTTCACACATACTTCCCAGGGCAAGCGTAATGCGTAATGACGTCATGCGCGTTCACGCTGAAGTGTAGCGTTTGCTATCTCCAGAAAAAATTCTGAAGCCGCCGAGCGAGAGATAACTTTCAAAGGATGGATTTAGTGGAGATTAAGAAGAGACCTGCTTCAGGCACCGGCGAAACTCCAGCCCAGACCCCAACTTAAAGGAGACCTCATCTGTTACTAAAGTGAATAACTTCTCCCTATCATAGCCTTTCACGCCTTTAAAATAAATTCTAGTCAAAAAAATTTTTAGAGGTGCTTTTCTGACCCATTCAGTAAAACCCGTATTGTCTTGCTAAAGTGCACGTGATATTTGGCGTTACTGGATGTTCATTATAATAATGCAACTGAGGATTGCGTTGATTGGTCGTAGGAAGGAGGGGGGATGACGCTCCACTGCAACACTCTACAAAAAAACAACATGGCTCACGTTATGAATGAATCCGACCTCACCGCGACCTACGGAATCCAGCCGTTTATGAACGAGCCCGACTCCGAACCAGAGCTGGAAAGGGAAGATGTTGAACAGATGGAAGGACGTCTACAGTAAGATGTATCGGAATGACCGCCAGCACTCCAAATTCGACTTCAGTAATGGCGGTGGGCCTCGGCTGAATGTGAGGGTGAGAGGGGCGGGGCGAGCTCCAGCAGCATTGGTCTGCTATGTTCAGAAATAGTAAAATCCTGCCGTTTTGACGTAAAACCGGCACAGAAATTAAAACCACGTTTTTGAGGGTCCATGCACGTGAAGTGCACGTGGGGTGGTTAGAGAAGCCAATGGTAAACAAGTGCTCCACTTTTGAATATTGGCTTACCGCCCAGTGTAAAATCATTAGAAAAACCATAATATACATGTTTTCACATGGAAAAAATGAAAATTTCAGGTGATGACCCCTTTAAAGAAAAAAACTAAGAGTTTATTTGAGTGAGTGTACAGCCTGCGCGCCTCATCCACGAGCTTTCCATTGAGGCTGCAGTTACACGTTTGGCCTGAGGGGGCAATCGCGAGTACAAAACTGTCAAACTCCACACAGCCCCTTAAAGAATAGAACAGGAGAGAAAAAAAAACTGATTAATGTCAAAACCTGAATTTGGCATAAAAAACAAAATATTTATTTTTGATGCATATTGCCCAGCCCTGACCTCCTTTAGTTTTTCCAAAAACAGTTGCATAATCCAATGACGTGTTCAACTTTTGAAAATAAATCTTTAAAATCAAAAATAACCTTATATCTTTAAATAGTACCAGGGAATGTTAAATATTGACAAAAATTGTGATTTGTTTTATGTCATGAAATATATCGACTGATATGAAAAATATTATGGTGATAGGTTTTCGTTGAAGCAGCTGATAGGTACCGACAGGCCAAGCGGGATGCGGCTCGGATGGTTGCTGAGGCAAAAACTCGGGCGTGGGAGGAGTTTGGAGAGACCATGGAAAACGACTTCCGTACGGCTTCGAAGCGATTCTGGTCCACCATCCGGCGTCTCAGGGGGGGAAAGCGGTCTGCCACCAACACTGTTTACAGTGGGGATGGTGTGCTGCTGACCTCGACGCGGGACGTTTTGGGTCGGTGGATGGAATACTTCGAAGACCTCCTCAATCCCACCAGCACGCCTTCCAATCTGGAAGCAGGGTTTGGGGACTTGGGGTCGGGCTCTCCAATCTCTGGTGTTGAGGTCACCGAGGTCGTTAAAAAGCTCCTCGGTGGCAAGCCTCCGGGGGTGGATGAGATTCGACCGGAGTTCCTCAAGGCTCTGGATGTTGTGGGGCTGTGTTGGTTAACGCGGCTCTGCAATATTGCGTGGACATCGGGGGCAGTTCCCTTGGATTGGCAGACCGGGGTGGTGGTCCCCCTGTTTAAAAAGGGGGACCACAGGGTGTGTTCCAACTACAGGGGGATCACACTTCTGAGCCTCCCTGGTAAGGTCTATTCAGGGGTTCTGGAGAGGAGGGTCCGACGGATAGTCGAACCTCGGATCCAGGAGGAACAATGCGGTTTTCGTCCTGGCCGTGGAACACTGGACCAGCTCTACACCCTCAGCAGGGTCCTGGAGGGTGCGTGGGAGTTCGCCCAACCGGTCTACATGTGTTTTGTGGACTTGGAGAAGGCGTTCGACCGTGTCCCTCGGGGGGCCCTGTGGGGGGTGCTCCGGGAGTATGGGGTACCGGGCCCCTTGATACGGGCTGTTAGGTCCCTGTACGACCGGTGCCAGAGTTTGGTTCGCATTGCCGGCAGTAACTCGGGCTTGTTTCCAGTGAGAGTTGGACTCCGCCAAGGTTGCCCTTTGTCACCGATCCTGTTCCTAACTTTTATGGACAGGATCTCTAGGCGCAGCCAAGGCGTTGAGGGGATCCGTTTTGGTGGCCTCAGGATCGGGTCTCTGCTTTTTGCAGATGATGTGGTCCTGTTGGCTTCATCGGAGCGTGATCTACAGCTTTCGCTGGAGCTGTTCGCAGCCGAGTGTGAAGCGGCTGGGATGAGAATCAGCACCTCCAAATCCGAGGCCATGGTCTTGAGCCGGAAAAGGGTGGGGTGCCTCCTCCGGGTCGGGGATGGGGTCCTTCCCCAAGTGGAGGAGTTTAAGTATCTGGGGGTCTTGTTCACGAGTGAGGGAAAAATGGAGCGGGAGATCGATAGACGGATTGGTGGGGCATCTGCAGTTATGCGGGCGCTCTACCGGTCTGTCGTGGTGAAGAGAGAGCTGAGCCAAAAGGCGAAGCTCTCGATTTACCGGTCGATCTACGTTCCTACCCTCATCTATGGTCACGAACTCTGGGTGGTGACCGAAAGAACGAGATCACGGATACAAGCGGCTGAAATGAGTTTCCTCCGCAGAGTGTCTGGGCTCTCCCTTAGAGATAGGGTGAGAAGCTCAGTCATCCGGAGGGGGCTCAGAGTAGAGCCACTGCTTCTCCACATCGAGAGGAGTCAGTTGAGGTGGCTCGGGCATCTTGTCAGGATGCCTCCTGGACGCCTCCCTGGTGAGGTGTTTCAGGCACGTCTCACCGGGAGGAGGCCCAGGGGAAGGCCCAGGACACGCTGGAGGGACTATGTTTCTCGGCTGGCCTGGGAGCGCCTTGGGGTTCCTCCCGAGGAGCTGGAACAAGTGGCTGGGGAGAGGGAAGTCTGGGTCTCTTTGCTTAGGCTGCTGCCCCCGCGACCCGACCCCGGATAAGCGGAAGAAAATGGATGGATGGATGGATGGATGGATGGATGGATGGATGGATGGATGGAATGGATGGATGGATGGATGGATGGATGGATGGATGGATGGATGGATGGATGGATGGATGGATGGATGGATGGATGGATGGATGGATGGATGGATGGATGGATGGATGGATGGATGGATGGGTGGGTGGGTTTTCGTTTCCGTGTCGCCCATCCTTATTCTTGAGTTGTGGTCAAAGGCCACACAAAATCATTCTGAGGACCACAAATTGCCTCCAGGCCACACTTTGGACATCCCAGATGTAAGATACTCATTCAGCCTAAGTGCAGATACTGTAGTTAAACCCTGTTGACATCACAATCTACCTACCATTTGCCCCATTTATCACTTATTCATTCAACAACCACGTGCTAACACCCAGTGCTTGGTACCTGAATAAATCTTAGTTGATGTTTCGGTTCTCAGTGGACAGTAAACAATTCAAATGCATGTACTTACAGTTCTTCCTATGAATGTTGTATATTTACACATATGCAACAAAAAACTTTTATGTATTATGTTTAAAATTAACATTGCTTGTCAAAGGGAGGCTATCTAGATGCTATCACTATTTGACCCTTGGGAAGTTAGTAAAGGCATTATTATGAACCCCCGCCATATTTACGTTTGACGTTTGCTTTGGAGTTTCCATTAAACCAAAGGCTTAGTTCATGTTTTTAATGAGTCTCAACTATATTTGATCACCTGTTCAACATCTAAAATACATGAAATAAGAAAACCTACACTGGATAGTTTTGCACTCAACATAGTTTAGGATTTACGACGCCTTTATTGCATTTGTGAAGACATTAAACAGCAGCTGAGATGGACTGGCGACCTGTCCAGAGTGTGTCCCGCCTCCAGCGCCCTAAGCTGCATGAGAAACCATTGACGTCCCCAAATAGCAGAGTTTAGTGATAGCCTCTGATAGCCAGAGTCCTTTCTGTTTTGTTTTGGTGTCACGTTTTAAAGTTCCACTGCAGAATGTTGCACTGCACTCTGAGTTCTGCACAAAAACATTCTACATGTATTCAGGTAGAAAACAGCTGGATTTGCTCAGTAGATGCGAGTACCGTACCATCCGGGCCGTCCCGGAAAATCCAAATACATGTGCTGTTACACCCCTAATAAATACGATGGACTAGTCAATTATTCTACACCAAAGGTCTTCAACTCAAGTCATTGAGAGCCACTTTTCTGCAACTTTTAGATGCCTTTCTGTTCTAACAGGCCTGAATAATTGCCCAAAAACCTCATCAGCATGCCACCAAGATCTACAGAGGTTGGAAAATGGATGCTTCTAAAGGTTACAGTACAGTGGGTCTTGAATACCCCCACTCAACACATATTACAACGTCTTTAAAGCAGGTTTGTTGGTTGTTGAGATTTTCCCTTCTTTTAAAGCATTTCAAAAATCTAATCTCATGAGCTGGCTGTATCATTAAACTCAAAGTAGAAAGCAAAACTTTATGTGAACATTAAACACATTTGATTCGGACATGTTTTACTAATGTTTTGTCACATGGTGCTACAGTACTTCTTGACTCCCTGTTGGTGTATATGGAGCACTATACAACAGTCTAAGGCTGAATTCTGATTCCTAGGGTTAAACATTCCACTTCCGAGTAGACTTTACTTCGGTCATTGTGATAGTTAAAATATGTTGACTGAGAAAAAGTTTAACATTTATGAATATGACATCACTCCTTCCTTTACACCACAGAAACATTTGGGATATCCTACCACACATCTGAGGGCTTAGAATGAGGTACAACAGGTGAAATGGGAACTAGCCTTATTTTTTAATGTTGAGCCCTATAAATAAAATGGCTCCAACACTCAACAAATAAGCGTGTGTTCTGTCTACACATGACAGACAATCTAACTGACAAGCAATGAGCCCATTTAAAACGGGCTCTTTAGGCTCTTTGTCACCCGCAGCCTGTCACAAAGACACTACTTGTTCCTATTTCTGATTACAGTTATACATATACAAACTTTACCAGAGCTTCACAGACAACAACAAATAAGGTCTTTAGTTCCAACAAGATGATTTCCCAAAAGGTAACAGCAGAAAACCATGAATATGGTAGACATTCATCTGAAGGATGATGTATTTCTCCTGTTCTATGGCAGGTTTTTGCTAGATTTTCTCCTGTTTCTTTCAGATTCTCTTCATCGGCTGGAGATAGATTTTTTTAAGGTCTGATACTTCTTCTTTATCTCTCCACTTTTTATTTTAGAAGATTTTATTTAGAAGATAAGTAAAAAAGGGTCCAAAGACGCAGTTTGAAAAACCTTCAGAAAACCTAGAGGCCTTCAACTGTCAAACACTTTAGATGTTACAACGGTCTGGATGCCTGAAAGCAAAATGGAAACCAAATTACACGTGATTTTAGTATTTTGGTCTGTACTGTATGAGACTAAAAATTAATTTCAATCAATTCAAAGATCTTTATTTACCCCAAAGCAAAAAATTAAATGTTGTCATAACTCATATCATCCAAGTATCTTCAAATAGTTGTCTTGGATGGTCATGCTGTGGGCAGAAAGGATCTCCGGTAGCAGTCAGTCTTGGAACGACTATGTTGAGGCCTCTGCTATCATGAGACTGTCATTCAGCAACAGTTTTCAGTCAGAGACACATTAAATTCTGGCATATGATCCTTGCCAATAACCAGCTGCCCTCAGTTGTAAAAACAATACCTCGTTGCCACAGTTACGCATCATAACTCTCTAAAAACAAGAGCGAAAGAGCAGCAATCTTTCGAACTGCACAGCATCCAAAACCAAAGGGAACAATCCTCAAACATCCAGCGCCTCAACCCAAAAACTTCAGAACAAGAACCAATCAGAAGCGACGTAACAGAGCTGCTCCGACATGCTGCCACCATGAGCGGCACAGTTCTAGAATTCAATCTCAGGGACCATGAGGCAAAATGTAAATGGGCTGCACTTATATAGCGCTTGTCTAGACTTACTGACCAATCAGAGTGTTTTTTCCATAAGCTGTGACAAAGCATTGTACAGATCAGGAGGTAACTTGGTGTTCAGTTTGTTACCTGAGGACAATTTTACAGGGCAGACTAGAGAAGAAGCTAAGAATCCCATAACCTGCCAGTCCACTACTTCTCCCAACAAAGACTTGATACGAACATGTGCCCTTATGGAGGAAATGATACAATACTATTAATATATACAAGACTCAAATATCTTAAAACAGACATGGGCCAGTTACTTGTATACTAAGGCTTTAAAAGTTATGGTTTCCAGTCTGCTAAAATGTTCCATCATATCCTTTATATCCTGAGAAGCCGAAGACTACCAGGTACAGTTTTCTACGACTGTAAGAAGCAGAGTAACACATGACGACACCTCCCCCACCTGTTTCTGAGCACTGCCAGACAGCTGGCTGAATGAAGGCCAAAACCCTTTGCCCTCACTTTCAACAATTTCTACCTTGGGTTCTGCAACTAACAGAAGAGGAGTTCTGCCCATCACTCTACAGCTGGCAAACAACAGGTGGCAGATCTGTTTAGTAGCAGCCTGCAAAGGATGGCTACAGGAGCAAAAGGCCAGCCTAATTACCCGGCTAATATCAGCTTGATCAATACCCAGTGTAACTCTATAAACAGCAAAAGGGAAAAAACAATGACAGTTAATAATAATACGCATAATAAGCAATCCTAAAGCACTTCTAAAATTATCTGGTGTTTAATCTACATTATTACGTAAGTCTACAGACCTGCATCAAAATTAAAATAAATAAATGTTGCAGGAAGCGTCATTAAAACAGCACTAATAAGCAGCAGAAGGTATAATTGCTGGGGATTTTTTTAGTTTTAGTTTTAATAGTAGCAATTAGATGATTGTAACAGGGCAGCTTCTTGCGGTTGGATTTACAGAAGGGGAGGTAGAGGATGGTTGAAGCGGCAACAGTTGATTCTCTTACTTAGCACAGTTCGATGGAAACGTAACAGCTCAATCTGTGGAACAGCAACAAGAATCCTCTCTCTAATCCACATTGCAGTCTTAAATAGAGTCAGCTGTTAAAAGGACTAAAACATTTTTAACTCACAGAGAGTTTAACACATTGGTTCTTCAATCTCTATACATGAAATACATTTTAATAAATACAAATACATTGTACTAGTTGTTTTTTTTCTTAACGTGTCAACACCATCTAAAACACGATACAAAAAAACCCTATGTACAAAAAACGCCCCACACTTTATAATCCCATGGCCTCACCCGGAACCTTTAAAAGGTGTCTGGGCCCCCGGGGAGGCATTTGTCCGAACACGCTGGAGTGGACACAGAAAAGACAGGTGAGATATTTCATCTAACAGCACTCACTTTTACAATTAGATTTTGCACCACATTTGCCCAAGTTTAACCTAATCAGTAGACATTTGCTCCAAATAACAATTCTTTGTCGTCACAGGCAACCACAGTTCTTAATGAGGAGCCACTGTGTAGAACCTGGAACAAAAGGGTACCTGCTAATTATAAAAAAAAACTCAATAAATATTCAATAAAAAGTTAAGACTTCTCATGTGCAAATGGTTCTTGATGTGCAAGAACCTATCCTAAATAAAGAGCTACAGTGCATTTAATGAAGTGCAAAGGGCTTTTAAAGTGCTGTACAAACTACTAGATTAAAACACCCGTAATGAACACCTCTTCATTTCAATGATGTTTTACAGCAGTGTTTTAAATGTTGGTGTAATTCCTGTTTCAGTGACGTTATAGAAATTGATATTATATTGTGAAAATCTAATACAGGTCCATGTCTGATCTTTGAGCACCCAGCTGGAAGGTTAATCATCAACCAGAATCAGCAACCGGACTGAAAAAATACCAGCCCATATGATTTGCTATGCAAATCAAAACAATACATTCGGCCACCTGCCCAAGTTTCCCACCAAAAGCCTTAGTGAAGGTATTTGCAGCAGCAGCAGGCAAATTCACATCCCCAACCCAAAGAGTACGAACTAAAAATGCAAAGCAGTGGTTTGATCAAGTAGGCTAAAAATGGCCCGCTGACATTTCTAACAGCATGTAACAGTAAGGCTAGGTAAGCAATGATCAACGCTGTGCCCTACCTAGCTGTATGGTGATCAACCACAGAGGATCGAGTTTCATAGTCTTCCTGGAAAAGCAACAAACTAGATCAAAATTCAAACTCGCATTAGTTACATTCTACTCTATCAAACCAGTGCACTTCTATCAACAGAAGGATTGTGATTCACATGAACATTCATACCCAAATACTAAGAAATAAAATTAATACCAGGATATTTTCAATTTGTGCAACAGATCTTAACCCAATGACCTGAGCAGGATCCCGGCAATAGGCTGATATGTTGCATCACCACCTCTGACAAGGACATACAGTCCGGTCTTCTTAACATCATCAACTGTTATCAGGTTAACAGTCAGCTGCTGCTTCTGGAAGGAAGGTTTCCTTCTCCATAACTTCTATCAGAGCCAGTTTGTTTAAACAATAACCTGGTTGTTACTTAACGTGGAGAAACGGGGCCTTCTGGAGAATGTTACACCACCTCAAGCCAGTTAAGGCTGAGTTCTGGACAGATCTTCTTCATTCTTTCATTTCCTTAACACATCACCATAAACATCTGCAGATAATAACCATTTACAGTGAGAAGAGAGCAGATCGATTTATTCAGACACAAAACGTTTTGATTGTAGCAATGGTTGTAAAAACACCCCCAAAAATAACAATCTTATTCATTGAATTCTCTTGGTACTTCAGTATGCCGCCGGACAGGTAACATTTGTTCTTTCATTTTAATAAAAAGGAACATATTAAGACTCATAAGATAACTATGCTTTCCAGAAAACGGCAAACTCTTTTACAAGCTGCAGCAAAAATGTTTAAGTCAAACATTTTAAAAATTCTAATTACACCATAAACAAATTACAGACTGTTTTTCCAACTGTACTTTGGTGTACCACTGGAGTAGTAGAACTGCCGTATGGGAAATATGCTGGGATGGGCCTGTTGTTGTTTCCTTTGATGGAGTCATTTCTCTCCCATTCACATATTGCTGAGTTGCTCCTGCTTTATTCATGCTACTAGAAAGCATAATGTGCATATATGACACATGACCCACTGTCATAGCAACAGTTGTTTAGAATGATGCTCCACTAACCATCTCTGTTATGCTCATTAGCTATGTGCTCGCTATGTTATGATGGGCAGGCTGCTAAAACAAGAGAGTGACAGATATGCATGTAAAGTGTAGCGGTGACCCTTTACAGTTACTGTCCTTTAATCAGGACCCTCGTCCAACACGTTTTATCCTGATGAATACCTCTCCAGCTTCAGGTTCTGTTTTATGTTTAAGGCTAGAGTAGAAACAGGCCAGCAAACTCTTTGTACTGTGAGGTGATAATGTGATTATGAAACAAGAAATACTGTGTCCTGTTAGTTAAACTATACTGATGCTCTCCAAGTCACCTGGATTGCTTTTTTAGAGATGGTGTTCAAACAAAGTTTAAGTCAACGAGGAAAAAAAGCTGTCAATAGCTTTGTGAATGGGACCCCTGGGTTCAACGGACCGCAGCACGATTGGTGAGTCACCCTCTTTGATAGACTGTCTGGCACAGGGGTCTCCAACGCTGGTCCTCCACAGCTACTGTCCTGCATGTTTTAAATGCTTCTCTGCTCCAACACAGCTGAATCGAATGAATGGCTCGTTTGCAGGCCTTTGCCAGAGTTGATGGCATGCTGCAGAGGTAATTCAATTCAATTATTTGATTCAGCTGTGTTGGAGCAGGGATGCATCTAAAACCTTCTGGACAGTAGCTCTCTAGGACTAGGGTTGGAGACCCCTGCTCTAGCAGGTGCTGAGATTGACCGGACAGGATCGATTAGGGGTCTAACAGATGTGCTAAATACGGTGCTGCATAGCTCTCAGTTGGCTAACTAACATGATAGAAATGCTTACAAGAATTACCAAAAGCACAGACATCTTACTAAACTAAACTTATAGAAAATGCAAGAGGTAACAGCATGGACTAAGAATACGACTTCAGCCATAAAGCTGATCGGTTCACTGTACAGCCAAGCAATTAAAAGGATGGACAAAAAGCCAATCTGCTACAATTATTGCAATATCCTCAAAAAATGATAGATTGCTAAGTTTTGAAAGCTATGGCACTCTATGCTTGCTCAAGTTATTATTGAAATGTGTTAACAACTAGCACCCGGTCTGCGCTCTCTCAGTGCTTTTCTAGTTTGTTAAACTTTTTGTGTTTTTAATGCTGAGAAGAAAAGCCCAACCAGGGACAAGAGTTTAAAAAATTGATACTAGCCATACACTAAAGCGTTGTATCCGTTGGAAATTGTTTTACACTGTGTTGGATCGTAAAATGTTTATGTTAAATACAGAAGGAAATTAAATATTGGTTATGATCAACTGTGTATTACAGGCTGCCATAGAATTTATATGTATTATTTATATTTGTTCTTGTGAATTTCTATTCATTTATATCTGCTCTTATATTTGTTCACAAGAACAAATATAACAGCTCAAATTTGAATGAGCTATATAATTTTTTCCGGCCACAATATTTTAAATTTGCATTCCTTTTTTTCTCACTTACTCCCTCTTTCTACCAAAGAGACTGGATGAAAAAAGGCATATATGGCCCATATGGCCATCGTGGCAGAGTAAAGTTTATTATTCAAAATTAAATTAATCTAGAGTGTTTTTGTTGTAGTTTGCACATTTTATTTATTTATACAAAACTCCTAACTAGTAGTTGTGCCGTTTTTCTTGTCTGAGCCAAGTGATTATCATTTTTTAAAGGGCAATGTTGTTTACAGAGTTCATCCATGTGTTTTATTGTTTTGTTGATTTATATTGAATATTAAAATGTCTTCCGGTTGCAGTGGTAAATGTTCTTTAGAAATTAAAGTATATTGATCGTTATATACTTTTGCAGGGCATACATCCAATATTATTACATCAGTATAAAATGTTCTCAAAATAACAATATTATCGTTTATTGCGATAATTTCAAGGGAGATTTATTGTCCAGCAAAATGTGCTGTCGCGACAGGCCTAGGTGGTGCATGTCAGGCTACGAGAAGCACACAGCGCGCCACCCGAATATTAAAACATAGGCCCTACTTGGGTGTTACTCCAGCACCGCCCAATTCTTCATGCCCGTAATGACTCCCGTCTCTTTTATGACCAAGCAAACATTCACAACAACAACACAAGCAATAAAGGCCAACATCTCAGAGCGTACCAACGTCCTACAAAAGCTTGATGTGTTCAAAACGTCCAAAGCAGAGAACACCCTAGAACAGTACATTAATGGAATTCACAACTGAAACATGAAACACCATTTGGACCCAGGTGATGATGACCATATGGGGTCGTTCCAGAGTCACAGGTACAACAATCAAGAAGCTGTAGCTAGAGCGTAATACTTGATCCTCCTGAAGCTGGTTCTAATGGAGGCTCAGGCTGAGGAAGCACATTTAACTGACACTGTATGATCATCTGAATGCAGCTTATGTACTGTAACTGGTAACTAGAGACAAAACTAGATATTAACCGCGCCTGTTTTGTCCAATAAAGCAGAGGCCCCTAACCCTGCTCCTCAGAGCCCGTTTCAGTGGACGTCTGGGTTTCCTTCAAGTCACACACCTGATTTAAATAAATGGGCCATTAACAGGTTTCAGCAGAACTTTCTGGCATACTGAAGAGCTAACTCAATCAATGGAATCAGATGTGCTGGAACAGAAACACTAATACAGAATGTAGGACAGTGAGGCCTGAAAGCCAGAGTTGGGATGAGCTGAAATGAATTTTGTTGTGAAATAGCCATTAGGGTCAAAATTGGACGATGATTAAATGTATAATACGCTATATTCAGGAGTGGCTCTGGGAAAATAATGACAACTGTGAATCTAGCAAATTAAACTAAACAGACTTGGTGGAAAACAAATTACATGTGGTTTTAAAAGTTGGCTCTGTACTGTCTGAGACTAAAGTTCAATTCAATTCAAACATACTTTATTTATCCCAAAGGGAAATTCCATGTTGTCATTACTCATATCATACAAGTTATCTTAAAAAAGTCATTGTTGATGGTGATGCTGTGGGCAGGAAGGATCTCCAGTAGCAGTCAGCCTTGCAACAAATCTGAAGAGGCCTCTGATTAAAGAATGTTGCTGTATGACAGTCTAATGACAGCTAAATTTCTGGGCAGTAGAGATGATATTCCACAGTAACATCTCCTGAATGACAGCATCTGTTGTTGACAAGCACTGCTAATCAATCTCATTTGCTTTTGCTGCTCGTCTTTAAATCTATCTGACTGTATGGCTTGAAAGCCGAGCAGAGAGATGGTTTGAACTTCCTCCTTCTCTCTCTCCTTTTTGGTCCTGCTCTGCATCCATGCAGCCTCCTTCTCAACTGCTCTGGGACTTGGGGTCGTAAGTTCAGGTTTTATTTGAGCCTCCGAGAGGCTAATCAGCTGCTCCCAGTTGTACAAACAATATCTGGTTGCCATGGTTACGCATCATAACAGCCAGAAAGTAAAAAAGTAAGAGCAAAAATCCTTTCAGCTGCACAGCATCCAAAACCAGAGATAATACTTGTCCAAACCTGCAACGCCTCGGCCGGTAAAATTCTGAATGAAAGTTTAGAAAAGAAGAAATCAGAACTAATGTGACAGAGCTGCTCCAACATGCTGCCACCATGAGCACAGCACCTCTAGACTGATGAAAAATTGTGTGTTTTAGTATTTATGGATAAATCTGGAGCCAACAGATTGTGACTTTCAACTTTAGGGTCAATTTTGCCTCAACTAAAATGACAAATCCTTCAATTTTACTAACACTCCCAAGGCATCTGTCATTGGGATCAACTCAGTGATTGGTGAACTTTTGAGCACTCATTTGGTTGCATGTGCAGCCTTGACCTTTAAACCTATTTTCCCAAATTAACTTTGTCATGCATGTTAGACTAGCATATTACTAGTCAAATAAGAAAGTATCTTCCCTTTCCGAGTCAGTGTTCTTCCCCGTTACCTAATACTCTGGGAAAAGGGAAGTGGACTTTCACCGCTGACACATTGAACCCCCATTGCATTGTGGCAGACTGATCAACTGCTGCGGTGACAGATTACAACCTTTGAGGCATTTGATTGTGTGGTCTGATTGGCGAATTTAGACTCATTTACACATTGGATTATATGCTACATGGACAGATAAGATGGGAAAAGAAGTGCAGACATTTCTTTCATCAGCTGAATAAACCCTTTTAGCTGAAGGCTCTCTCAGGAAAACTGTCATCAAAGTGAGCAATCAGTCCAGCAATAACAGATTTGAATCAATCAGCTCTAGGTAATCCTGAAAAGCAAACTTTTTCGAAGTGATTCTGGATGACCACAGAGCTGCTATCCCAGCAGAGCACAACTCTGTGAAAACCAGTGAACCAGTAATAGCTGCAGCCAAGCCTGCTGTGGGAATTAGGAATGCTGCCATGTGACTGGTCAGATAAGGCTGGATGGCTGGACACTTTCACAGCCTGCGAGTGTTTGATGAACAGCATGAACTTTCCTGTGTGAGGTTATATATGATCATCAGAGCAGGAATGGTTTTCGACTGAAGGAAACCCCTAAACAAGCACACGAGGATTTGATATTAGAAAGAAAGAGGAAAACTCAGTTCCACACACACTGGCTGGGTTCTAACATTAAAACAACACACTGTAGCGTGTTTTACACAGTGGACCAACTCAAAGTGCCCAACTGTCAAGTCAAAGGAAACCAATATATGGTTTTCAAAACTGTTTACACATAAAAATCTGAAAAGTTTAAAAAACTACCTCTTTCAATCTGATAAAATTCAGCACAAACAATTGACTGGAGAAGTGAAATAATCGGTGATCAATTAAAATCTGTATACATTTAACAGATAGGTATAGAGGAAGAAGGTGGCGCCTGAAATACACAGGATATCAGTCCTCAATGTAGCAGACCGGGGTTCGAGTCCCGTCCTTGGAACTACTGTCCATAAAGGCAACTAGTGCCACAAAAAACCTATATAAATATATATTTGAGCTACACGATATATTCGTTCTCAATATTCATTGCAATTTTAGTGTGTGCCTTGCTGTTAGTCTCAGATGAATGCTAGAATAGAATATTTTAAGCTATAATATTGCAGGTGGCATGCATTTACCCTCTGCTAGCCGATATTATATTTGACCAGTTAGATGGACTTGCGGCGTTTTTTATTTCCGTTTTTACAAGGAATGTTTGGGTATAATATCCGTTTTTTCTCTCTCTCCAATACACCTACATGCTCTAAAGCACAAACTGCAGATCCAACACAGCTAGCACATGTGTACAGTACAGTACAGTACAGCCTGCTAGTTCAGACAGCCACAGCTCCCACACCAGTCAGCTTCAAATCGAACAGACGCAGGCCGAAACAGTGGGGAAGTGTTTCCCCTTATGCATGCCAGCTAACTGTCCTGACGTTAAACATACAGGCTAGCATTAGTACAGAGGTTCCGTTCCTCCGCAGAGGCTGGCTCAGAAGGTAAAGCTAAGTAAACCAACCCACCCCAAACAGTCGGTACTCCTTCAGGGCTACATATCCCTCTGTTGAAGCTCATACTGGGCTGTCAAACCAGCCCCGCTCCTCACTGTAGCTCCTACTGTACAAACAAGGCTTTTCTTCTAATGGGAACAACGCCACACCAAACACCGTCCACAAGCAACCAATTTAACTTGACCTTGTCTATATGTAAACACACCCGCTAGAAAAAAACAGCCCCAGCCCAGCTGCGACGTCGGAAGGAACAACACATCTATTCAGGAAGGAGAAAGGTCTAACAGGTATCACTTCAGTGGGATTCATTAGAAATGTGTCCGTTTGAAAAAGCTTTCAACCGTAGCAGAACGTCCAGCATTTCGTGGGCAGATTACTGCGGAAAACACGGCTTTTGCTTCTGATAAACACCTCATATTGCAAAAATCTAATCAGATTATTGTAATTAATTCAAGCCGAATAGGAGAATTTATCCAAGCAGTTTGAATTGAAGAGGTGAATTCATCTTTCTCAAACTCCAAAACAGTAAATCAGAGCAGTCACCTTAAAGCGCTGGATTTTACCGGGCGGCCTGGAGGCTCTCTGTTAAAGCTGCTAGCCTGAGTGCAGGCAGCCAGACACACAGGCAGCTATGCTAACTCAGCTAAAGTGGAATTGGCTCCTATCTTTTCGGCTTACCTCTCTTGACAGCCTCGTCATACGACAGGAATCCTATCCTCGACTCTTTAGCCCCCATGCTCCCCTCGTTTCATTGCGATCAGAGGAAAGCAGCTGTTACAATCCGAGCGGCTCAGAAACTAATTGTTGTTGCCGTATCTGTTTATTGTGAAACGGCTCTCTGTCTCCGGCGGTGCGGTGCGTCTATGTGGTGAACTGGTGAATGTTTTCAGCGACGCCTCTATGCTGTGTCACATGATCGCGCTTTACAGGTCAGTTGATCAACGCCTGTAAACAGAAACGAAGTGATAGACACGGGCTTTAGTTCGGCCTCATTGGACCCAAAAAGTGCTTTTATTTCTAATTCTGAAAGGCACGAAATGCAATTAGCCTATTTCACGGTGTGCACAATAACAGAGCTGTCAGGATGTTTTCGAATAACAGTGAACGGTCAGCGTCCTAAGAGTAGGGCGAGTAGCGCCACCTTGTGGCTCATTTACCACACAAAACGATTCTCTTCTCACTACAGCGACATCCAGTGGCCATGCACTGTATAAACCCTGTGTGAAACAGAAATATGGATTCTTTCAAGGGTCGCCACAGGAGATCATTTGCCTCCCTCTTCTATGAACCTTCTCTGTGGTCTGCCTCTTCTTCTTCTTGCTGCAGGCAGCTCCATATTCAACACACCCCCATTGTACCCATTCAACTTGTGCCCTTCAACATACTTATTCTGTCCATTTTCCCAGTGAATATCTTAACATCCTTGTCTATGGTTGCCATCTCCAGTTCCACTCGCTGTCTTGTTGTTAATGCTATCATCTACAACCATGCTCCGCCATGGACTTGCACCCTGACCAGGGTGTACCCGGCCTCTTGCCCAATGACGGAGATGAGCACCACTCCCCAGAATAAGTAAGTATAGACAATGGATGATGGATCACTGACCATACATTGCAGCATGTCTCACTGCTTATCTTGTAAACTTTCCCTGTCAGTCTTGCAGCTATCCATCTGTCACAAATCCTCTCTGACATCCTTGTTCTGGATGGTTGAGCCCAAACTCATCCTCCGTCTGGACTTTTGCCCCTTGCAGCTTTACTGTTCCACACATCTTCCTCTCATCCACACACATGTATTGTGGCTTGTCTCTACTGGCTCTCTTGCACCTGCTTCCTGCTCTCACAAAAGATCATAACACTCTATAAAAACCACATAGTCCCTTGAAAACTCTGGCTGATCTCATCTGACAAGCTGTTTATCACTACTGCATAAAAGGAAGGGGCTCAGAGGTTATCGTTCATCCAAATCCATCGTGAATTTACCTCTTGCTCATTCCACTGCCTCAATGTGCTTTTACTTGTATTGAACTATTCTCACATTCAGTTGTGTTCAAAATAATAGCTGGTCCTAAAAGTGGGAAAAACTCAAAATCTATAAAAGATGGCATACTCTACTATAGATTTTCTTTAAATCAAGAAAAGCTGGTCGATGGCGGGGTCTGCATTTTTCTCTGCAAACTTAAATATTTACGGTGTAAACTAAAAATGTGTGAAGATTTAGCTTTTCTGAGAATCACGTAAATAAGCATTTAATTATGTGACCACTGTTTCTGAGAAATGCCTCACATCTCCGTCTGCATTTCTTGGTTTTGCCTCAGACAAGGCATGTTGATGTCACTCTTCAAGGCTGGTGAGTATGTGGCTGTTTTATTCAAATTCAATTCAATTCAATTCAAAAATACTTTATTGATCCCAGAGGGAAATTAAGTGTTGGTATAGCTCATATAATTAATTCTTTAAGGAGTTGTTGTTGATGATGGCTGTGGGTAGGAAGGATTTCCTGTAGCGGTCTGTATTGCAGCGAAACTGAAGAAGCCTCCGACTGAAGACGCTCTGTTGTTGTATGACTGTCTCATGAAGAGGATGCTCAGGGTTGTCCTTAAATGTTTTGATTTTATGAAGAATTCTTCTTTGCATCATCATCTCCAGATTTTCCACAGTTGTCCCAAGAACAGAACCAGAACCTTCTTTATCAGGTTGTTTAGCCTATTTAAATCCCTGGCTCTGATGCTCCTACCCCAACAGATGACGGCTGTTATCATCGAAACAACAAGGTCAAGAGCAGCTCAAATGTCCTGCAGCAGCATATGCAATTGTTTGAAAGGTGAACACTGCCTTGATTAGGCTGATCTCTGTTGGAGGAGACCATGCAGAGTTTGCTGTCATGGATATCTTGTGAGGGGTTTTGGAGAAGCCATTGCAGCTGAACAAAAGGTTTTTCGCTGGGGGGTTACCCACCTTTTTAAACAACTAAAAACTGAATTTAAAACCTCTCCCATGGCGGGCTGCCCAAGGAGCCCTTAAAATGTTCTGCTGGTACAACCAGGTGAAAAGCTTCCTACCTGAGGGCTAAGGAAATAGATGTTCAGGTAAGATATGTATATCATTGTTTTCTCTTGCCAGTCAAAACCAGTTCTAAACAGTCATTATTTCCTTACATTTCCCATGCAAGAACTAATGTTTTTAGTTTTCTGGCAGTATTTTATTTTCCTCCAGTCCATAACACAATACTTTTTGCGCCCTGGGTATTTCCCACTTTGATGAGACCCTGAGAAAAACCCAGAACATGCTTCAGGTACAATAAATCCCTCCAGAACGAGATGACGAGTGTCATTGGGGAGAGGGATGTCTGAGTTTCCCTCTTGGTACCTTGCTACCTGGTACCCCTGTTACCTGATCTTGGACAAGTGGAAGGCAATGGATGGATCGATGGATGGACTTTGAGAGCTTCCTTACAAAAGCTTAGTTTCACACAGCCCTCTTCTAATTGTTACAGTCCTCACGACTGTAGACCTTCTTTCATCACCCTGGAGCTGATCATTGACTGAGACTTTGCCATGTTGTCTATTCTTTGATCCATCTGAGTGGTGTTTTTCTGTTTTATTGCACTTTCTGGTTTCCATTTTTAAACACTGAAGATAATTTTAGCTGTGCAGTCATTTTCTTCACATCCCCTCCAAAGAAAGCTTTTTAAATCAAAGTACACAAATCTTCTGAGGAATGTCTGAAAGGACATTCAGATTTTTAAAGAAGGTTCCACTATAACTAGAATGAACATTTGCTGGATTCATCTTCAAATAGGGGCAAACATGGGCCCTTATTTACAAGGTGCTGTTTAAAAGAATGCATGGCCTCTCTGACTGACCTCCACACAGCTATTTAAAAAAAACATACCTTTAAAAAAAGGTTCATTTACACAGAACCAGCAACATGAATGTCATGCCTGCTGGGTCTGTTAGTGGTCTGTTACTCTACTGAGCTTTCTAGTTAACTGTTTTTCACCTAGAAATATAATTTTTACCAAAAACAGTGAATTATATGGCTTGCGATATTGGACTTCTATTATTTAAAACACACTTGTATTTTAATGCAAACCAGAGTTCTTCGTTTTGCACCCCAATTTGTTTTTATAGATCCACAAAGATCCCCTCCAACTTGTTCTGACGTTCTTTAATTATGTATTACGTTATAACATTCTTCTTTAAAGCACCTTGAATTACCTTGTTGAAAGTGTGCTATACATATGAAATTGTCTTGCCTTTATACCTTATCAATATACCGAACTGTCTGAGACACCAGAAGCACTTGTTCATCCATCTTGACACATTCTCCTCAACCCTTGAAGGTAAAGTAGATCCAAGGCTGTATTCTAATTGTGTGGACAGGGTTTGGATACTTTGTGTATGAGGACCATACCTTTGCCAGCATTTTGTTTAAATAAGTAAAAAACATTTTTGAATTTTTTTTTTCTTTCTTGTTATAAGTTTCTCTTACTATGACACTTTAACAAACCCAGAAAGGACTGCCATGTCTTTAGTCAGTGTATGCATCCAAGGAAAGTCATCCTAGGTTGCAAGGAAACAAGGAATGTAATGAGTTTAACAGAAAGTTCTGATTCAAAACTTGATAATTAGACATTTAAAAAACATGTTCAGATCATGTTTTAACATAAAACATTTAGTGCATAGAAAACTTGGAAAAATGCTACAAAAGGAGGAATTAAATATATTTAAGTTACTAAAAATCCCTTCTATTAGTCTTTACACTTGCTGAAATGAAACACCATTTAAAATTGAGAACACAATCAAAACCAAGTCCACTCAGTGATTATGTATCTTGAAGAACCACATTTAGAAGCAGTTAGTTGAAGGAAGGTTCTGTCTGAACTTAGTGGATTTTATTTTCAGCCATACCCTTAGATTTGCTGCTGAGTTTCCAATCCCTGTCCTGGTATAAAACTCAGCTTAGGCCAAATTTATATTCCTAAACCATTCAAATCTTTCCACCAGGAAATGGTGATGTGCAGAGTATTTCATGGTTTACCTAATGAGTGTTGTTTCTCCGGTCCTTTGGCTGCAAAACAAGCCCAGACACAAGCCTTCCACCATTGTGCCTGTTAGTATAAGGAATGTTAACTTTTCAACAAACATCAAGCTCTCATATCTAATTTTACTGAAATAAACTTACATTTAAATCAGAAACTGTGACAAGTAAAGCCAAGAGAGATACCATGACAAAGATATTACATTTCAACATTTATCCTATTCTATTTCTCAGTATTTATTTCACCAGGAAATTATATGATTCATTTTGTAAATGTGAAAAAGTGATGTAGAATGTGATGTACATCTCACTCCAGTTCTTCCTAGGGTATCCCAAGGTGTTTCTCAGGGATGGTAGGTCCAGCAAGGTCCTTGCTTTTTACGGGTCTCATCCTAGGTGGACATCAAAATCTCCAGAGTTGACAACCGAGGAGGTGTAAAAATCAGATGCTAGAACCACTGACACTGACACTGACCGATAAGGAGGAGCAGACCAGTGAATCAAGTTCTTTGTCTTTTGGCACAATGTCTTCTTCATCATGACTGACCAGAGCATCACTCGCATTACTATAGACAAAGTCGCATCAATTGTTACTGAAGCTGTTTGCAGGTTGTGCCTTCAAGACTTTAACAGAATTACATCTACAAAAGCAAAGATAAAAACCTTGAAGATCCCAAACTTGTCACTATCCTCTTCAAAGATGCTCTATAAGTCGTCAGTGAACATCACAAACAGCATCATCATCATACAACCCTAACTGCTGCACACAAGTTCGACTTTGTTCCGAGAGTAAAGACAGGCTCTTGTTTTGGTAATACAGAGACTCTCCCAGCTCCTCCTGAATCCAAGTTATTGATCCATCTCAGGCTTCCCTCTGTAGGGATAAGAACTGTGATCCCCATAATTGTCCTCCCTTTTTTACCTGTCATTTGTTTTCACAAAAATGGACATCCTGCTAGGTTGATCTACATAGAGTTAGACATACTAAAAAATATCTGGCAAATCACATAGCCAAAATGCACAGCCCTTGTTGTCCTGATGCATTGAACCTTTTAGAAAAACCTGTCATACTTGCACAGTTCCCACACAATATATTGTTTCTCTGCAGATATATTGCATGGGGACACACACTGAGATCTAGTGCATTCACCACATGAATGGTTTTACTGTACACATACAGTTGATACGGTCTTATCAGTGCTGTGCAGGAATTTGGTTTAAAAGCTGCTGTCTGCGAATGAAAAAGCACAAATCTGACATCTTTATAGAGGTCTCATCAGCCTGATGTTGGAGCTAATGTGTTCTTGCTAATGTGTTCGGGGGTTCTCATGCACGGTGTTGTGAGCACCGTTCCCCACATAGTGGGTATCATCTTTCTATGTTTGCTGGTCTTCAATCACTGCTATAGAGTGAGGACAAGAAAAAAACCTCACGTAAAAGTAAACACCAGGTTCATCATGACATTTAGAGTCTTCACAGGTCCAATCTGGAGTTTAACAGAAGGAGAGTGCATGGTTTTTAAAAACAGCAGTTATCAAACCATTACTAAAGAATTGAAACCTGCATAAATGCAGACTGTGGTAGAACCACTGTGCTGGTTCTGTTGGACCTCAGTGCAGCATTTGACACTGTTGATCATGATATATTATTGGAATGACTAGAGAGCAGAGTCAGACTCTCTGGTGCTGTACTTGGCTCGTTTGAGTCTTACCTTAAGAACAGGGACTTCTTTTTGTCAATAGGCAATTTTTCATCAGAACAGATGGAAATCACACGTGGGGTGCCCCAGGGCTCCATCCTGGGGCTCCTATTTAATATCTACATGCTCCCACTAGCTCAGATTATAACAAGCAATAAGATTAGCTACCATAACTATGCAGATGATACTCAGCTCTACATTACAATGTCACCAGGTGAATATGAACCCATCCAAACCCTAAGTGAATGCATCGAGCGAATCAATGCCCTAATTTTCTCCAGCTGAATAGAAACAAAACTGAAGTACTAATTATTTTTGGACCTAAAGAGGAACGATCAAGTGTCAGCACACAGCTTCAGTTAATACAGCTAGAAACTACTGATCAAGCCTGAAATCTAGGTGTAGTAATGGACTCAGACCTGAACCTCCAGGGTCAAATAAAGGCAATAACAAGGTCAGCGTTCTATCACCTGAAGAACATTTCTAGGATTAAAGGACTAATGTTCTAACCGGACCTCAAAAAAACTCATCCATGCGTTTATCTTTAGTCGGATTGATTACTGCAACAGCGTCCTCACAGGTCTGCCTAAAAAGTCAATCAGACAACTGCAGCTGATCCAGAACGCTGCTGCTCGTGTTCCTCACTAGAACCAGGAAAGTAGAGCACTTCACCTCAGTTCTAAAGTCCTTACACTGGCTCCCTGTAGTTCACAGAATAGACTTCAAAATATTTTACTAGTCTATAAATCATTGAATGGCTTAGCACCAATATTGAAGATCTGTTGCTCAGACCACTCAGGTCAACCAACTCTGGTTTACTAATCA
The DNA here is from genome assembly GCA_963556495.2 of Valencia hispanica. NCBI lineage: Eukaryota > Metazoa > Chordata > Actinopteri > Cyprinodontiformes > Valenciidae > Valencia > Valencia hispanica. The sequence continues at coordinate 58,447,114 of OY747700.1, read as the reverse complement.
CCTCTAGAATTAGAACCAAACATGGAGAAACAAGTTTCAGTTTCTATGCTCTCTATCTGGAATAAACTTCTAGACAACTGCAAAGCTGCTGAAATCAAAGCTTAAAACCTATGTGTTTAGAGCTGCCTTTGAGTATGCAATTAATAACTGGAATGTCAAATGTTTAAATGTGTCATATGTTTTTGTTTTGTTTACTAATGTTGTATTTTATGCTTTTAATCTTCTCCCCTAATCCTGTAAAGCACATTGAATTGCCTTGTTGAAAGTGTTCTACACAAATAAAGTTGCCTTGTCTTGGTTGTTGAAATGCTGGCAAGCTCACCATTTGACCCTACTGAGCTCTAATCCCACACTTTATAGATTCTATTACAAAACGGAGAAAACAAGCAGTGTGTAGCTCCACCTATAGTAACCTGACTAAAATTCATGGGCCTCCAAAAATCATTAGAGAATCTAGATTGTTTTTAACCAATTGGTTAAATGTGTTGGACAGAAACTGTGACATGAAACCCACAACCTGCTGCCTTGATATGATTCCCATTTAAGATTTTGTGGCATTAGTGGCCTTTTCTGTTTGAGCGCTGCAGTTACAATTTGACTCTTCCTTTTATTACAACCTATACCTCATTCTGTTGGTCAGGGTCAGCATTTTGGAATTGTTTTCACATCATCTGTATTAAGTCAGTATTTACAATGTTGACCTTTTTCAGAACTTCTGCAATCTGCAAAAATTATCTGCAGGAAAACCCCTGAAAGGAGAATTCTGTTCAAGATGAATAAAGGAGAAGGGAATGTACTGTGGCCAATGATTTACATTTTTAATGGGTTTCTTTTTTTTTTTGCATCTAACAGTGAAGCAGTAACAGAACAACAGTGAAAACATCCTCTCTTTGCATTTGGTATCCATCACCTGATCCAAACATCGGGTGAGACTCCTGGAGGAGGAGGGGGGTGGGGGTGGGGGTGCACAGCTTTACTTTACCGTCATCAACCATGCAGCACTGCAACAACACTACTCCCTTTATTCCTCCACTTTTGCAGGTAGACCCATTGCATAAGAAACAGAAGCTCTTGTGAGTAACTCAGAGGTTCTATGATCTTTGAGTAAAAAAAAAAAGCAAGAGGGTTGATTTGTTCTAATGAAATATAATTGAGATCCAGATTTCATTGCCATGATGTTCAACTTTTGTTGCAGAAAGTGGCTGTGCAGACACTTAAGCCCACATAGTTGTTAAAACATAAGCATTAGAAGTGATAGGTCTTAAAAGCAGGTGGAGTGCATGGAGGGGGATGTCCAACAATATATGGAAGGCAAAGCTCAATTTCTTCAGTCAGTAAGAAATAAAAACACCAACATCAGTGTTTACTCAAGGCATTTTTTTTTAGCCATGTTGCAGATACTGTTCACATTTCATGGCTCAGCTTAAATTGTACAGAGTTAATATTCTATCAGTCTTCATTTCTCTACACAGCTACAGATGTCTTCATGATCAACTGTGCTCCTTCAGCATTGACTGAGTCCTAAAAATTAGGTGGAGCAGAGGGACTCCATAAACATTAACTACAGGTACAGATGCCAGAATTTAGGACTTTCAAAACATCCTCTTCAGAGTGTTGTACTGTACTGTACTTTAAATGACAAAGATGGATCATGAAGAGGATGTACAAAGCAATTAACCGTTTTCTGTCAAGGTTCCAATATTTTCTAACCTGGAACAAACACTGAATTAGGTTGAGCGATAAATAAATGGGCATTTCGAGTGATGCTACTACAGTTTAACCACAGGATGGCAATAAAATGGCGCAAAAAAAAGTTACTTTTTGGCACAATTTTGTACAGGCCAAACACAAGCACCTCACATCCAGTTTAAAGCCAACATGTTCTCCTGTACAAATACAGTAGTGATAGAACGAAGATTAAAATATGATTATAGTGGAACTATTAGGCTACTGGGGGACTGGTGAGGAGGGTCTCTTAAGTGGGCAACAACCATATTATTATATGCCATATTATTTTCAGCCTGTTGTGTTTTCTGTGGGATAATGACACCAGATGCTCTGCAGGACAGAAACTGTCTAATGGAGGCTCAATCTGGATTACGGAAAAAAAAAAGTCAATATTGCTGCAGTGAGATGCACAGCAAAACGGGAGTGATAGAAAGCCCTTTGAACAGGCTGCAAACAGTCACACATACACACATTTTTGGTCCCCTTAGTTGTGCCCTTAAAGGTAGAATAGTTCATGAAGCACTTGTTAGTATGGCTCCACCTACAGACTGTTAACTGCAAGCTGGTGTAAGGCTGGTTGTCTTCAGTGGAGCATCTGGGCACCTAGAGTTGGAGGTTTTTTTTAACACGCCTGTGCTCTCTCTGTCACACACACACACACACGCACGCACACACACCCTTCTGAGACTTTGCACATTATAAAAAAACATCCCTCTTATTTCCTCCCTTGTTAACATGGATCTGTTTTAGAGTTCACTGCTGGGTCACAAAGCAGAAACATGACTACATAATCACAGACTTCCGCATAAAAAGTGTTGATATTTTAATTAGGCTATGTCAAACTGAGTTGGGGAAGAAAAACAAGTGAAAAAGACATGTGAAGCCGTTTGCATGTGCAACATACCCGCTGGTTTTAACACATTCCACTGTTTTTCTCTCATTCCAACAAGCACTTCAAAAGCAGTTTATTGATGTCCACTCCAATAAAAAAAAAGTCACAAGAAGTCTTCAAATTAAAATGTACAATGCGCTGTATTACTTAACTGGATGAGTGTGAAAAATAGCCAACTGTTTCCATTTGCGATGATGTATTGATGTAAGTATTTCTTGCTGGGTCCACATACTATCAGGTACACACTCCAATAAGCATGGCTTGTATCAGAGTACTCCAAGCTCCATCAACTTAACCCTGCTGCCTCCCCCCAAAAAAAGTCTTCTGATTCTCAGCATGAGAAGATAAAGGCGAGTGAGCCAGGAGAAGAGGCTGTCCAAAGGTTTCCTATGTCCCTCCTTCCGTCTCGTTTCCTCCTCCTCCTGGAGGAATGCAGCACGTTGCTCTACTGATGCTGCATCCTGGTGTTTCAGTGAACTGATGAGCTTTAATGGTGGTGTCTTTTCTACATCTTTTTACTTTTTTATGACTACATGTGTGTCTGTGTGTGTACTGGCAGCTGTAGCAACAATCGAAGTCAACCGACCAGTCGGTGATGGTTACATTTACTCTATTTGACGAATTTGCTGTGAGCAACTGTTTGTGGTCTCACCAGACTAAAACCTGGTTTAGTTTTCTCCTCCATTTTGAAACAATTGGGGCAGAAGGAAAAAAAAAAGTTAGCTAAGACAGGGCCGGTGGGGGCCAAGGCTCTGAGCCTGTAGGAAGGCCTGGACCACTTCCTGGGTCTGCTGGGGTGTTGTGTTGACGTCCTCCAGAGCGTCTGCTACGGCAAACTGCCGGTCCCTCAGCCGGTTCCAGTTTGACAGTACATTGTGGTATTCAAACACTTTCTCATAGTTCCCCACAGAGTTGTAGAGTTTGATCAGGCCTCTGTAGTCATACTCCAGCCCACTGTATCCTTCTCCAAACAGCTTCTTCCCTGTGAAGAAAAAACACAAATTAAAAATCAGGTCAATAAGATTTTATGGCAGATATTTATACAGTGATGCAGCTTTCAATATGCAACCGACAAAAACAGGAACAAGACTGTGAGCGAAAAGATGGATGGATGATAGCTGAACAGCCAGACAAGTTCATGAATGGGATGGATATGTAGACCTAGAGGGATAGGTGAAAGGATAAATGGCTGGATGGACAAACAAATGTAGGAACATGGATGGATGGAACTTCTTTGGATGGAAAAATGGGATAAGAAATAATGTTGAAGAAAAACACTTTCCCATAATTATCCAGACCTAGATAAGCCAACTAAATCCAATACTTTTTTTCAGATTTGTTTACTTCAAGTCTGGAAAAATCCTTTTCTTCATGAATTTTAACTGGTATGGATAAAAGAGAACACTTAATTCCAGTTCTAGCCTCACTGCACTGACTGTCTAGTCATTTTACGGTTCTTTTTAAAGTGATTTTATTTGTTTTTAAATCTTTACATGATCCAGCCCCGCGCTCTTTAAGAGCTCTTGAAAAGTACAATCCCCCTCTCGGTCCCTGAGGTCAGCGGATCAGCTGCTTCTGGTCGTACCGAAAGCAAAGTATAAGTGCAGACGGGACAGAGCTTTTTCAGCGGCAGCTCCTAAGTTATGGAACTCGCTGCTGCTACAGATTAGGCGAGCTTCCTCACAGTCCACTTTTAAAAACCCACTTGTTCTCTTTGGTATTCTACTCAGCATGAGAGTTTTTAAATGAGTTTCTTATAGTTTTATATTGTTTGATATCCTATCATTTTATGTTTTTTAATTAGCATTTTATGGGTATTTGTAGCTGCATTTATGTGAATTAGTGTATTTTTGTTTTTACTGTTGTAAAGTGCTATATGAATAAAGTTGGCTTGGCAGACTTGGAATATTACATTTGACATAATTATCGTTTCAAATCAAAATCTAACCAGATGTTCTGAAATGGTTTCTATGAATAGGAGTAGAACTGTTTCCAAAGAAACTGACCTGGGTTCTCATTAATAAAGCTTGCTTATGTACAAAACGGGATCTGAAAACTGCGTAAGCCACTTTCTACACAAAGTTTGGGATTTATAGAAGAAATGTGGCGAATAAATGAGAGCAACTTTAAGCACACTAAGGACCTTGCTGCTTACGCACATTTTGGACACGGAGGTCACTAACAGCTTTTACACAACTAGCTTTTAACTGATTATTATTTATCATTGTATGTTTAATTGCTCTGCATGTTTTATATTATATCTTAGCAGTGTTTTACCATTTAATCTTATCACATTTATTTACTGTTTATTTTTATATTTTAATTTATCTTAATCCCCGTTCCAGTGTTTCCTCTGTGGTAGCCCTCTGCCCCGGGAGCGGTGGTCGGCTGTGGCTGCCTGGGTTCTCTCCAGGTGGAGCTTGGGTGGAGGTGGGGGTCTCGGCCTTGCCTCCACTGGGCGCCCTGTGTCGGTGCCTCGGTTGCTGCTGTTGATCTACTGCTGCCGGGGCAGATGGCTCCTCTGATGGCGTTTCCTTGCATGGTTCATCTACACTCGGCCCATTGTTCTTTTTTACTGTTGCTTTTAACTGTGTGTGTGCATGGGAGTTGGGTTGGGGGGAGGGGGGTATAACTGTGATCATGCTTTTAAATCTGTGGGGAAGGGATGGGAATGTGGTTTTATGTGGGGTCATTTTAATCTGTAATTTCTTGTAAGAAAAGCACTTTATAAATAAAGTTTGATTTGATTTGATAACAGTGCAGCTTGTGAAATGGAAAAGTTGTGAATTTCAGCCACATTTTCAGATTCGTAGCTTTGCACACAGCTCCCACCCCCGTCTCTAAACTGAGAACAAAAATGAGAATCTGAATTAAAATATGTTGCATTTAAGAATTATATCACAGTATGTTCATATGTATGTCTTCAGATTATGTAGCAATTGCACTTAGTGCATTAATTGTGTGAAGTACAAATATACTGCAGTGAGACATCTGCATAATGCTGCACAATGGATGCGCTGGCGCTCATTGAGGATCACGCCACTGGCAGCATCTGGATAGGGGGAGCCGATGTAGATTCCCTAAAGCAGTCCTATTAATTCTACAGTGAGGAATTGAAGTATTTTTAAAGCCTGTGATTTTGCAAGTTCTCCCACTTAGAAATTATGGAGGGGTCTGAAATTCACATTGTAGGTGCATTTCCACTGAGAGAAATAGAGGTTCCGGCAACTCTTGGAAGTGTAAGGAAACAACTTTATTGATAGGCCGACGCGTTTCGGCCTGTCGAAAGTTGTTTCCTTACACTTCCAAGAGTTGCCGGAACCTCTATTTCTCTCAACCTTTGATCTTCTCCGTGCACCTTGCCAGTGGGTGAAGTTGTGCCAGCCAACGTTTATCATTATTTTTGAGGGCATTTCCACTGAGAGACAGCATTTATTAAATTCAGGAAATTACATTGTCTGATTTTTTTAATAATTTATTTTTATTTTATTGCTGCACATAAATATTTGAACACCTGAGAAAATCAGCAAGAATTCTGGCTCTAAAAGACCTGTTACTCTGCCTTTAAAAAGTCCTTCTCTACTTATTGATCTAAATTAGTAGCACCTGTCTGAGCTCGTTAAAGACACCTGTCCACCCCACAGTCAGTCAGACTCCAACTACTACCATGGGCTAGACCAAAGAGCTGTCAAAGGACACCAGAGACAAAACTGTAGATCTCCACCAGGCTGGAGAGAGCTACGGGACAATTACCAAGCAGCTTGGTGAAAATAGATTAACTGTTGGAGCAATTGTTTGAAAATGGAAGAGGCTAAAGATGACTCTCAGTCTCCCTCAGACTGGGGCTCCATGCAAGATCTCACCTGGTGGGGTATCACTGATGATAAGAGTGAGGAATCAGCCCAGAACTACACGGAAGGAGCTGCTCAATGACATGAAGAGAGCTGGGACCACAGTTTGAAAGATTACCGTCAGTAGAACACTACACCGTCATGGTTTAAAATCATGCATTGCACAGAAGGTTCCCCTGCTCAAGTCATCACATGTCCAGGCTCGTCTGAAGTTTGTCAATGACACATCTGGATGATCAAGAGGAGGCATGGGAGAAAGTCCTGTGGTCAGATGAGACCAAAATAGAAGTTTTTGGTCTAAACTTCACTCACCATTTTTGGAGGAAAAAGAAGGAGGAGTTGCATCCCAAGAACATCATCCCTACTGTGAAGCATGGGGGTGGAAACATCATGCTTTGGGGTGCTTTTCTGCGAATGGGACAGGATGACTGCACTGTATTAAGGAGAGGATGAATGTGGCCATGTATTGTGAGATTCTGAGTAACAACCTCCTTCCCTCAGTCAGAGGATTGAAGATGGATCGTGGCTGGGTCTTCTAACATGACAATGATCTGAAGCACACAGCCAGGATAACCAAGGAGTGGCTCTGTAAGAAGCATATCAAGGTTCTGGAGTGGCCTAGCCCGTCTCCAGACCTAAATCTAGTAGAACATCTTTGGAGGGAGCTGAAACTCCATGTTGCTCAGCGACAGCCCTGAAACCTGACAGATCTAGAGATGATCTGTGTGGAGGAGTGGGCCAAAATCCCTGTTGCAGTGTGTGCAAACCTGGTCAAGAACTACAGGAAGCGTTTGACCTCTGTTATTGCAAACAAAGGATTCTGTACCAAATATTAACACTGATCTTCTCAGGTGTTCAAATACTTACTAATTAATACTAAACATCACACAACGTGATTCCTGAATTTTATTAAATGCTGTCTCTCAGTGGAAATGCACCATAACTTGGAAGCGGCAGAACTTGCAGAATCGCAGGCTGTAAAAATACTTCTGTTCCTCACTGTATGTGCTGAACTGGGCAGCTCTTCCATTTATTTGTGACCCCAAAATAATAATTTGCACAGATGATACTTTTAAAAAGTAGATTTAAAACACACCTTTTTGTCAGGCTTTAAATACCTAGGAGTGCTGAAACTTATTATGCTCTGCTGTAATTTAGTTTTTATTTGCTTTAATTTGCTTTTACCCCAATCTTGCTACAAGAAGCAATCATGAAATTCTATTTGTTGTTCGTATTTGTTTTATCGCTTGTGGTGCTGCTTTAATTATTTTATTTTGATCTTTTTTTTGTTGTCTTGTTACACATTTTCTTATTGCTAGCTATATTTGTTGTATTTTATTGTGAAAAACTTTGGTCGCCTTTTGGCTGAGTAAGGCTCTATATCGATAAACGTTGATTGGTCGAACAGTTTTCCATGCCTCCACTTTGTTTTCTCTGCCTGTTGGTCGCCATGGTTACCTGTGAAACACTGAAAACACCCCATATCAGCCGGCTTAAGTCGATGCAGAATATTCACTCTGCATTTCTAGGGAGAGTGGGATTTATACAACAGAAATTGTGTGCAGCTCTGCATACTCAAAGCTTTAGTAAGGATTCTATGCAAAAGGTTTACAAAGGAGACCCCAGTTGTTTAAGAAACAGAAAATCTAGAATTTGAAGATAATAATCTGGAAAGGTGAATAACACAGCTTTAAAATTAAAGCTAAATATTTGAAAGAGTTTCACATTTAAAGTCAAAGATCTCCAAGGGCACCACTTTGCACTGATGACCACCAAGGAATCATCGTGTGGTTGAAAGGGGGGAAAAAGCTGCTTCTAAGATAACACAAAAATATTTAGAAGAAGTTCGACTAAGTCAAAAATCCTTGCATAAAGTGTATGATCTGTAAACTGTCCAGTGAGCTTTTCTTTTCCAGATATTGAGCGCATCATGCGAGGGACGATCAGACTGTTGAACAACTTGCACTCCTCCTGAAAACAGCAGCTCTTAGCATCCTTACTTCTTAAATGATCAAAAGGTTTACAGACTACAGCTGTCCACTGGTCACTAACAAGAGCCAGTAAATATGCCCTGGACACAGGCTCAGAACTCTCTAAATGTAACATTTAATCTGGGCTGTCAAATTTAGACACACTGAACTACGAAGTGAATTAAAAATGAAAGCATTGTGATCAATCCTAACAGAGAGCAGCTCTTTCATTTGGTTCACTCAGTGAAACAGTGCAGATATCTGCATCTACTGGAGCTTTTCTTATACCTACCAATAGCAATGGAGCGCAGGTAGAGTCTCTCTGCGTCCTCGTATTGGTTCATGTCGTAGTTGTAGAGGGAGGCCAGGTGGCCCACAGACAGAGCCACCTCGTAGTCCTCGTGGCCCAGTAGCTGCTCCTTGATCTGGATGGCTTTGATGTGCATCTCTTCTGCCTCCTGGTGGAAGATTCACACAAAAACAGAGAGTTGATATGAAGGAGGACGCATTTAGTGCCCAATATAACAAGAGATGTAAAGGATATTGTACTGTTAGCCACAATAAGACGATTTCCAGATTTATAAACCCCGAGTGTCAGAATCTTGAAGGTCCGATCTTCTCTGGTATACGAACAGATCATAGGACCAAACAGGTTGCTGTAACAACGTACTTAAGTCATCATTGGGGAAAGTAAATTCTAAGTTAGCTATTCAGTATGAGTGTGCTGTTTCATTATAAAGTCAGGAACTGTGTTTTATTTTTTTTATTTTAAATTTTTTTTAAACGTGTCCTGTTTGGCTGTGTGGAGCTCAGAATTGGTGTCTGAGTACCAAGTAGAAGCCCAACAGATTTACTTTCACAAGCGGAGCAGTACAGCTTTTGCTATAGTACTCCACTTGATTTATGTGTGAAAAATCTTTATTATGAATTGTTGGGGTTTTTATTTCCTGATGTTATGGACACGGAGATGGAAAATTAAGGAGAAGGAAGATGAAGAAGAGAGGTAGGAAACAAAAAGTCAAGAGAGAGTGAGTTGAAAATACAAGAGAGGAAGGGGAACAAAGAAAACACAGGAAGACATTGAAGTCTGCCTCCATACCCACAGGACGGCAGAGAGACGGAAAAAACAAAACACGAAAAAGGAACATCGACAAAACAAACCAAACATTGTGAACTAAGAATTACACAACCACATCACACAAAAATAGATATAAAAATACAACAACAATGTCACAGAAAAACTCATGGTACCGATTAATCAAGCTCTAGTAATGATAACCTCAGCCCAAGAATATATCCTTAAACACCAGAGACCCCACATCTATGTGTGTGTGTTAGCATGCTGGTGCATATAAGGTTTCTCCATAAGAGTGTTCGATAGTTGGTGTGAGAAGACATCAATCCGTCTCCCAGGAATCGATGCAGACATGAAGGAGATCGGAGCAAAGACGTCCAAAGGACCCCCAGAGCCCCAGGCGGACCCGGGCGGGGCCGACCGCATCCCCCAAGAGTGGAGCAAAGGAGAACCCCAGGGGAACGTCCAGCGGCCACTATGCAGGGGCCTGGGGGGCAGCAGTGACGAGCCCACGGGCCCCGCCGCCAACCGGCCGCGCCAGGGCGGGGCGGTCAATGGACCGGGAGAGCCGGGGCCCAGGGGCACCCCACCCCCCAGCAGGGACCCGACAAGGGACCGGCCGACGAGGGGCCCCCAGCACTGCGTGGCGGCCGGCGTCCACGCACCGCCTCCACCCTAGGCCAATTCCCACCGCCAACATCCCAGCGCCCCACCGATAGCCGCAGCGGACGGACAGCATCCCCAGGCCGGGCTCAGCCAGCATCTGGACACCAAGTTGTACAAGCTCCCGGGTCCCGATCCCGCACAACGCAGGGCGCCGAGACCAGGCATCCAACGAGGGCCAGGGCCGGTCCAACCCGCCAATGAACCGGCCATGCACGGTGCGCACAGAACAGGTGATCAAACGAGCAGAGACGCCGGATCCGCATCCCGCCGAGCCACCGAGCAGGCACCACCCAACAATCCCAAACTTGGCACGTCTAAAAGAGGTGCCCCAACCAACCAAAGGAAGATATTGGCCCAGCGCATCGGCCGACCGACACACCGGCCCCCCTAGGCCCGGCCAGGCACGCACCAGGTCCGAACCGGATTGACCACCGATGCACCGGCAGGCAGGGGCCCCAGTCACTGGCGGGGAGTGACGGAGGGGAAATAGGCCCCCCATTAAGTGTAAGGCCTGAGGTGCGCCAGGCGAGGGGGCAGACCAAGATCCAACCTGACAGGTAGACAAAGACATACAGACACAGTCATACGTTCCCTCCCTCTTAAACACATACATTCTCACTGACTCACCAAGACACCCAGAAAAATGACGCTGTACCCTCACTCACACACCCCATACACACTTTATGCTCCCAGGTCCAGGTACCGATGCCCCAGTAGAGCCACCAGTCCCCGGACCCGGGAGATGGACCCCCTACCTTCTAGGACGGAGACAAGCAGACCGCCAAGGGCCCCACAGTGGCAAAGCAGCCCGACAGCCCAGGACCCCGACCAGACCGCCTGTTCCTCCTCCGGACCCCAACCCCTGATGGCCCGTAGCGAACAGGGGTGTGAAAAGACCCCTAGCCTCCATCCTCCCGCTCGAGTATGGTGTTGATGCGTGTTGTTATGATGTGCATTTAAAACAGAGGGGTGGGATGTGGGGAAGGCAGCAACACATCCCACAACCCCCACCCCGAGCCCTCAGTGTCTTTATGTGGTTTAACAGTGGGCACCGGCACCAGAGGTGAAGCCAATTGAACCGCTCCCCTTCTGGATGCCGAAAAGTGTGCCCACCCCAAAGTCCCTACATATGTGTCGCGTGAGAATGTTATAAGTGGGAGTGTCTAAGTTGTATATTAAAATTGGGATCCACCAGGGGAGGGAGGCCATGGCACCACAAAGCCCCACGGACCCCAAGGCAGTCCCCCCAGCCCCATCCCAGAAGGGGAACTAAACCCACCCTGACAATCGCTCTACTCTCAAAACACAAAAGACACTAGACACCCAGGTTGAGTTCGCCCCCCCCTCCCCCCCGTCCAAGTACCCTCGTAGGGGGAGAGCACCTGTCGCTACACAGCAGCAGCCTCCCCGCCAGCAAAGGAGGCCCCCAGCGCCACCCGCACACCGGAGGCCCCCGTAGCCCGAACCACGGCGACGTACCTGCCCAGACCAGGAGCAAACCGATGAGCCGGGCGGCATACCCACCAGGCCGACAACCACCAGCCTCATTCCTTGTGGAGTTACCACTGTTGCTCGACAGCCCGGCAGGAGACCAAACCCAGCGCCCCACCCACCTGCCCTGCACGCCCACCACCCGGCCAGTCCACCCGCAAGTCCGACAGAACCCGGAACTGTGTTTTCAATGACATCGCTGCAGTTAGAGATAACAGGAAGGCTAAACAGAGTACAGCACCACTGCTTTGTTTCCCCCCAGCTCTGAGTCTGTCGGTCATGGACCATGCTGGAGATGTTGGCAACTTCATGAAACCAGAGTGAAGGTAAGAATCCACATTATCTACAATAATCTCAGTGACTGCTGTTTTAGCAATTCTAACCGTTAACAGATGCTAAGAACCCTAAAATGGTAACCTGATCATTTGATTTTTTCAAGCAACATTTCTGCTAATTATTTGCACACCTGTTTCCACAGGTTTGATTTCCCCCCTTCTTGTAAATAGTAATATGTTGAGTATTAATGCACAAATACACATGCACATTCAATAAACATTTTTAAATGATCCTGCTCGCATTCATAAAACCTGAGTATGCATTTTCATTTTTGATAACTTGACAGTACTTTAGCTTTGTAAATTTGTCCTTAATGCACATACATTAATGTACATACATATTCGTAATTCTGTTTTTTTAAAATACTTTTCTTGTGTGAATCTAAATGCTTCTATTACACGTCACTTTGCTGTTCTTACAGCTAAATTTACCCTCTGTGGGACAATAAAGGTATATTCTCTTTTATTTCATTTTTCAACAGTCAAACCCTGTTTTACAGTGAGTGCTCTGTCAGAAATAGTTTCTACTCCTCGTAGAAATAACTGTCATAGCAGGAAGGCCAAAAAAAATCATCTGAATGGTGTTTGGAAATCTTCTTGGACTTTATTAAATGACCTAAATCAGTATAGGCAGATCAGATCAAAGCTCTACACAAAGCAGGAACCAGGAATCAGCCAAAGATTTCTGATTGCTGCGTCACTCCTCAGATCACAATGTGAACCAACATCCGTTATATGTACCAGGCTGGTCCCATAACATATCCTCTCCACTACAGCACAGCAAAAAGCCATAAGAGCACATTAGGAGCCAAAAGTTCATAACCAGGAATGATGAAACTACTGTCAGCATAAACCCAGAGGCGTGTGTGTGTGTGTTCCGGTCTAGAGTTCACGATGACAACCATTTGTTACCGTTTCAGGTTTTTCACCTTTAAAAATGAGGACCATTTCATAGATTATTTTGCGTTTCCATACTACTCCTGTTGAAAAAAAAAAAAAAAAAAAAAAAAAAATCCTCATCCCAGTCCCAGAGAGCAAAGAAAAATAAAATTCCATTTTGTCCCAATCCAGATAAAATCATTCCCAGTCTCTCCCAGTCTCAGCAGGTGTTCTATTTTTTTGGGTGTAGCGATCCTAAACAAAACTACAAAACAATCAAAATGTTAACTTTAATATGCAGAAACACTGCAGAATAACATTGTCATTAAAGACCCACTCCGATCATCTTTTTGAGCTATTTTAAAGTGTTCTCAGTGGTCTTTAAATTATGATTATGCCGTTTTTAGCCAAAATCACAAAACCTATGCCGTTTTCTAGGACAGCTTTAGAAGACCGGCAGTAGCTCATTAGCAAGTCGCCTCTGTGTGGGCGGAACTGTTGGCGCGGAGGACTCCTCCCTCTCCCCGTTGCTGAGAGCTCTCCGTTTACGCTAGCTCTCCTGCTTGTTTACAGCCCCTCACAAACAAGCGGATGGTTGAATTCGCTCCCGACAGAAAAAAATAAACCGGCTACCAGTAAAGATACAGGCTGTCCACTTGATGGAAGGCACTACACCCGGCTTCAAAAGTAGTTTACTAGCGAAGCCCATTTTTTTCCTGGCAGTTTGTGAAACAGTCTTCTCTGAAATGTTGACAGCAAACTGATGTGCGGTTTTTAATCTTGCTGCGACCAAAAAACTTTCTCTCACTGCAGATGGTTTTGGTAAAAGTATGAAAGCTAATAATATCCTTTGTTTATTTTTATATAATTTGTGCAGAATTCATTTTTTCAACCATTGATGGCAGTGTGTTAGGGGTGGAACTGTTCCAAGGTTTAGCCTTTTCAGTATGTTTTAAGTTGTCGTATTTTTATATCACTAATTGTGGTAATAAAAATCAGTCTTACAGTAGAGGCAGTATGACCGTGTAGAATCTCCAATAAACGGATTCAACCAACCTTTAAATTCAGGGTTCGATTCCCACTCCTTTCTGTATCTTTGATAGTCCAGTTTAGACTGAGACATGATGACTGTTTAACGTCTGTCACAGAGAGGTGCACACATGGTGGACGAGGTGAGGAAGTAACTGCTGAGTAAATTCGGTGATTTATTTTAGACAAATGTTTTTTTACATTTACATTCCGCCAGCCGCGGCTTTGTCCATGCGTGATTTATTTGCGATCTTGATGCAGTGTGGTTAATCTGCTCTGAACCTGGGTGGGCAGAGCTGCAATACACGGATTGTCTGCTGGCTGTGAGCGCTCTGTGACAGGAGAGGAGCAGGAAAGGCAGCGCAGCTGCTCGGTGTGAAGAGTAGGAAGGATGGTTAATTCACGTCAATCTCTAAAAGTCTGGCCCAAAAAAACATTCCACGAGATTTGTCTTTGAAAACGAGTCTCTAGATGGGTTTATATTCCCGCTCTTGCTCATCCCTGTTGATTATTATTCTCGTTTTTTCCCAGTAAATAAATGATAAATAACTAATTTCATGGGAATCCCACAGGACTCACTTTACCCACAAGAATCCCAAAAAATTGTTAGCCTCTAATACAAAGTGGGGACATTTTGCCTCGTCCTGACTCTCTGACAATGTCACTGAGCTCTACTGGTTGGTTTTAGAGGTATGGTGTCAATTAAGTTTTAGTTAAGGTTAGGAATAGATCAGTAATGGCTAGGCATAACACAGTCACTAACATGAATGGAAGTCAATGAAGGTCCTACTACTAGAAAGATAAGAATGTGTGTGTGTGTGTCAGGATTATCCCAGACCATGTCCACCACCCACCTTAAACTTCCTCATGGACTGGTACAGCCGTCCCAGGTTGCCGTAGTGTTTGGCTGTCTGAACATTAAACTCCCCAAAAGCCTTCTTGGCCAGCTGCAGTGAGGACAGGTGAAGGTCATGAGCTTCCTGCAGGAGGCGCTCTTCTGTTTCTTTATTGTGGCAGTCGATGGCAATTTCCTCCAGGATAAGAGCTGTTGGAAACAACAAGTCGATTAATAGTTAATGTTCAACTGGTAACTACCTTTTGCTGTCCTGCATGAAGCTGCTTGCTTGGATACATCTGGTCTTGGGGTGGAGGACTTTACAGATGTTTCCTAAAGCAGCAGGGGCGCCCAAGTCCAGTCCTGGAGAGCTACTATCCTGCAACATTTAGATGCATCCATTCTCCAACACCGGAATCAAATGAATGGCTGGGGATTTGATTCAGATATGTTGTTGCAGGGATGCATCTAAAAGTAGCAGGATAGCAGCTCCAGAGTACGGGACATGGTCGCCCCCGTCCTCCAGTGTGCCTCACACAGTGGGCAGCGGCACAACTCATCCAACAAACTGGCCTTACCTTTGACTCTCTTGGAAGATGCCAACAGAAGATGGTCCTCAGGCAGGATATGAGTTATAATGTCTATGGCACGTTCCGCATGGAAACTGGGAGAAAAACAAAGCATCTGATCCAAATGTGTCACGTGGGTTAAAATTGGGATAAACACTTCCAAGAATATGACATGTCCAAGCAAGAAGTTGTTTTCAGGCTGGCAAGCAGCAACTATGAATCAGAGTGACAGAGGTCACAGAGGTCACAGCAGCGCTCAGTCCAGAGCTGCTGTCAAACACTGGCTCACTGGGGGTTTTAGCAAGTCCTGGGCTCTAGACTGACACTGGTTATAATCTTGTTAGGTGAATCCAGAGGTACTGAGTTTATATGTTTTCATATAGAATAGATTAAGGTAGAATAAGACGAGAAATCAGAATTAAGAGGCAACAAGCCAAAATATGACACTGTATTTTGGTCTGCTAGTTAGTCTCACAACCATAAAATTAAAGCATGAATTTATCTAAGATGTCATTAATAATTTCATAATCTCTGTGCAACAACCTAGACTGTGTCTCATAAACAACTAATCCAGCTCCACAGTACAGGCTGACTGTAAAACTGTGGTGGTTTGGTTGCCTCATGTGGTCGAGGCAGATCTGCTCTACAAACAGGGGGCTATTCATCTACAAGCAGAATTGATTTTACTGAATTAAAGGGCACGATATGCCCAAAATGGTTCAGGCAATGAATTGGTCAGACCATGCCACTTCTCAAGCAATGAAGATGACAAAGAGAGGAGAAAGGGAGATTTGTGGGAGGAATGATTCCCAGAAACTCTTTAGTGTGATTAAAGTAAAAGTTCATTCTCACAGTCTTTTAGAAATCCCACAAAGAGGCTAATAACTTTTTGTCTTCTTTCTCCTGACCATCTATCCCTTTCATGAATCTTAGTTGCCTGAGTTTGTTTGCCATACGCAGGGACACACTTCAAACAGTCCTCAGAGTCAGAACACCAGCACAGATCCTGAGAACATGACTCATCATCTTGTGGTTCATCTAAAGGGAGCACATGCACAACAGAATCAGAAGCCTTGGAAACTTCTACAATTTATTGTACTCACAGAGCGTTGTCGAATTTCCCAGAGCTATACTGGTGAACATATGAGGAGTAAGCCAGGTCTTCGTGGGCTGAGGCAACGTGGATGTTCTTCCCCCCAAACACAGACTGTCGGATGTCCAGGGCAGTCTACAAGGAGCGGATGGCAAAAGGATCGCTCAGACAAAGTCAGTGAAAACCGGAAAGCTGGCAACCATAAACACTGATGGCCCATTAGGCACTGTGCATACCTGGTAAATTGCGACCGATTGGCATATGTTGTCCACATTCAACAAGTAAAAGCCATAATCTAGCAGCGTGTCAGAGTACTTGGGATGCTTGTGTCCAAAATTTTCTCTGGAAGGTAGAAAACAGAGCATCACAACACATGATGGAGATTGATTCCCCAGCTGCGGCTGCTTTATTCCACACAGCAGGTTACCTTGCTAGAAAGACTGCATGTTTGATCAGCTGCTCTGCTTTTCTGAACTCCCTCTTCACCACACAAGCCTGCAGCAGGGAGACAAAAGTCAAAGTATCCATTCCCCCGGAACGTTTCCCACATTCTATCATGCTACAACTACTAACTTCAATGTACTTTCTTGACATGTGATGTGACAGACCAACACAGGACAGAAAATAACTGGGATAAGGGAAGAACATTTATACCAGATCTACAGATCATTTTTTAATCTGTAAAAATGTTACATCAGTTCTTTTGTTCTGTGTTTCTGCTCTGTCTTCTTGAACCCCCAGTTGGTCATGGGAGATGGCTGCTTGTACTGAACCAGGTTCTGGTTCTGTTGGAGGTTTCTTCCTGTTAAAGGGGAGCTTTCCTCTCCACCGTCGCTACATGGTTGCTCAGTATAAAGGATTGTTAAGAGATTGCTGTGGTTGGAGTCTGCATCAACGGGGCTCAGACAGTCGATGCAATCTGCTGGGATTCCTTAAGTAAAACCTTTTAAACTGATTGGAATGTTTTTATGATTTTATTGAAATAACGTTTTTTGTAAAGTGTCTTGAGATTAAAATCGGCGCTATATAAATAAACTGAATTGAATTGAAATGTGAATTTACCCCTGTTGAATCCAAACTTTGCAAAGGCACCTTTATGGTATGACTCTACTAGTTTTCACATCTATAGAGTGACATTGTTTTGCTTAATTCTTTTAAAAAAAAGTTGAGGTCAGATTGGATATGAGCTTCTGAACATCAATTCTCAGGTCTGGACTTTGACTAGGCCATTCCAAGCCATAAATATGCTTTGATCTAAACCATTCCACTGTAGCCCTGGCTACTCTGGCTATGGTCAAACCTCCAGCCCAGTATTGTGCAGCTTCTCACAGATGTCCTGTATTTCACTCTAGCCAACCATCGTCCCTGTTGTTGCTGAAAGGGACCTCATCCCACCATGTTTCATTGTAGGTGATGTGCAGTAGAGGTGTTAAAACCAATTCGCATTTATCTTGAAGATTACTTCTGGATGCCTCACAATTTTTTTTTTGCATGTCTAAAAAGTAATGTAATTATGTAATAATGAGATACATTACACTTATTTTGAAACAGGATCCACTCTACTTGATTCTAAGGGTTATTCCTCCTGCTGAAATACACTCTTTGTTAGAAAGCAGAAGACAACTAGCAAGCAGAACACTGTGGAAGTGGTGAACATCCCATCTGAACCTTTTGCAATGGCACAGCCTTACCCTTCTAACAGCCTACAGACAGAAGTGTGTTCAACTCCACGACAGTAGGTGGCAACATGCGCCCTTCAACGTTGGTATTCTTCTGGTTGGTGACAGTGAAGCAGATGGTAAAAGCAGGATATGCACAATGAATGAAGAAATGGACGACAACAACACTCCAGCACAGTACATTTGGTAAGTACTGTACTGGTTGATTGTGTTAGACTAGCCATTGCTGCTGTGGTGTCGTCGTTCCCGCGGTCTGGTAACTTCCTGAAGGGGGAGTGCGCAGGCTGCTAATAGCTCAGCTAAGCTAACTCTGATGTTTACATGCAGAGAAATTCGGCTTTCTAACCGCATTACCTGGGTTTGTTAGCTCAATTAAGAGAAGGCCAGTTTGGTAAAGACTAAGGTGTATACATGAATTTCAAAAGTCCAAATTCAGTCAGACTAAGACAATAATTTGGTTTTCTCTTACTGAATGTAAACACAATGAGATGCGCACGGGTTGACCTGTAGTGGTTACACTGAACCGCATGGGTGTCGCAACCGTGGGGGATGTGGGTGTTTTGACACCCACACTTTTCCTAGTGAGCGGATGAAACATCCACACTTTTCCTAGTGAGCGGATGAAACATCCACACTTTTCCTAGTGAGCGGATGAAACATCCACACTTTTCCTAGTGAGCGGATGAAACATCCACACTTTTCCTAGTGAGCGGATGAAACATCCACACTTTTCCTAGTGAGCGGATGAAACATCCACACTTTTCCTAGTGAGCGGATGAAACATCCACACTTTTCCTAGTGAGCGGATGAAACATCCACACTTTTCCTAGTGAGCGGATGAAACATCCACACTTTTCCTAGTGAGCGGATGAAACATCCACACTTTCCAGCAATTTTTCTAAAAAAACTGTTTGACATTATATTTGTTTCCCTAACCTGAGCGCGCAGTTAGAATACTAAAAGCTCATATTTCTATGTGAAATAACAATATTTTATGGTGTGACGCAATATGTGCGATTAAAACTCACACACGATCGCTTAATACATGTTCTCGCTCAACTCCTGGTCCGAATGCTTAGTGCTTGAGCTCAGGTCTGCTGCTCCGCCCTCATTTAATGGGTAGATCACGGTTTGTCTGCTTTTCTTCATCTATATTGGGGTAGCTGCGGCTCAGTAGGTAGAGTAGTTGGCTTGCAATCGGAGGGTCGTAGGGTCAATTCCAGCTTCTTACTGTTACATGTCAAGGCATTTAACCAAAGTTGCTTACCAAGCTCTGTATCGGTGTATGAATGTGTTCATGTTTGTGAGTGCAAATGAGTGGATGTGTGTAAAATGGCTCAAGGTCAGTATGACTAAAAAAAGTGCTATATAAGTTCATTTATCTAGATCTCAATCATTCCATGTTGTGATGCCTTAGATGTCTTTGTGATTTTACGTTTAAAAACTTTGTTGTATAAAAACACTGTTCATAGGAATGCTGTTTCTATTAATAACTCCACAAAATATCTTGTATTCTTCCTGTAAACCTGGATATGAAATGGGCGTTTTGATAATAGACTAAAAATTAAAAAATATAAATAAGCATATTTTGGATAATTAGCATACAATTTACAAGTCTCCAAAAATCTAAAGTAGATTTATGAAATATATTTTTATCTAGTTATAGTATGGATGATCCTTCAATAAAATCTGAAGAGAGTTTGTTGTCACCTGTGGATTTGGGAGAAATTAATTTCTGAAAATGAGCAGCATATCATGGATTGCTATTAACAGGTACATTGACTGAATCTATCAACAAATCTATAAAAAAATTATTAAATATGTATTATGAATATAGTGTATGTGAAAGTAATAGGTATGTCATAAATTTACATTTTATTTCCAACAGCATTTGACGGCAGTTTGAGGTCTTGGAGAGCAGCAGGCCAAAACATAACCACGATTTCTGCAAACCAAGGAAACGGATTAAGAAATCTGTGCAGACGGTTTCATAAACTTAGGGATTTACATTTTACGATATCAAACTTTATTTTCAGACCTGGCACCCGGCGAGCTCCTGTTGTGGAAAGAAATGTATCTTCTTCACTTCATAGGAATGAGGCTGGAGTCTGCATCTGCGTTTTTCATATTTTATTACGGCCATCTTAAAACATGAGCCCGTCTGAGCCAACACTCGAACTCTCTCACACCCCAGATCATGTCTGTCTCAGTTTCTGCCTTCAGTCCCCTGATGCTATGTCTTCATTGCAAATTTAACCAAAACACTCATCACTGCTGAGGAGTCAGCAGTTAAGAGTCAAGGAAGAGGCATTTCACCCACTCTGATCTAATAATTACTGTGATAAAATTATTAGCTCAAGATCATAGACTTTAGATCCAGAAAAAAAAATTCCCACATCACTCCGTATAGATGAACTACACCACCAGACATATCGTTTTCATCCAGTCAGAGGATTCTTTAAAAATAATGCACTCATGAAGCTCCACTCTGTGGACACTTCGATTCCGCTTTGCTCACTATGAAGACATTTAAATAAAAAAAGGCAAAATAGAACATGAGCTCCCTTTTGAAATATACTGTGTTATTGCAAAAAAGACAAGGTAGGGAGAAAAAACGTCCGAGCATGATAAAATAAACAAATTAATCCTGTAGTCAACTAACATTGTGCTACTGTGTCACAAGTCAGATGGACCCAGTCAAGGTAGCTCATAAAATGTCATTGGTTTTGAATCTGAATGATTGGACTGTGTTTGCCTTAAGGAAACATTTGTTATAAATTGGGTCTATATACATAAACCAAATTAAATTGAACTATGCACCATGTACTGCTGGTCTGTTACATAAATGCAGAATAAAAACACACTGAAGTTACTTGGTGTATGGTGACCAAATGTGTAAAAGTTCAATAGGTGAAAATATCTAATGCATGGTATTGTATTTCTGAGCTTTACCTTGGATGCTTGTCGGAGAACATCTACAACTACTTTGACAGGCAGCCCTGGAGTAATTTCCTTCATAGCTTCTATACACCACCTATATGCCTGGGAGACAACCAAGAAAGATGATAAATGAGTGACTGAGTTCTCAGCACAACCACAGACTGTGCCAGAAGCTGATGAACAGCCTTACCTCGTCATAGTGACTTTTGGCAAAGAGCAAGGCACAGAGCTCGCCGTACAGCGCTGCCTTGTTGGCCTGGTGGCCATGTTTGGCCAGCTTCTCCATGTAAGACTGAGCGAGCTTAAACGTCTCCTCCCCAAGGTGGTACTTACAGTTGCCGTTGCGGACATGAAGCAGCCTTTAACAGGAAGAGAAGCCTTTAACAACAGTCTAGTCTCTCTAACTCTGTCATCATTAACTGTTATGTTATCATAAACCCGCTGTTCATTATTCACTACGTTACTGAGATTTTAGGTCTTCTATATAAAGACATAAAAAGATTTGAACACATGACATAACTCCTAGCTATCCTTAGAGAATGAAGGAACAGGAATTACTGCATGAGTTGAAAGGTATGACTACATTACTGCTGTAGAGTCCAACGTGAACAGAAAATGCATGACTGTAGACGAAACTGTTTGAGTTCCAACAATCAGGAGGAATCGTCTGATCTAGATGTCATTTGGCTCACCATGCAGACCAGTGATGGTTAGGTAAATGGTTGAACTTTGAACCAGCTGGAATGTTTAGAACAGGTACCAGACGGCATCATGAGATGAACAAAACTGGTAACAGCCAGTATATGTTGGTGTAGGTTCAGTCATCCCGGACGTGGCAATCCTAATACTGCTTAAACAGAAGGCAACCAAACTCTATTTCTTGTAGATGGTTGAGGGGTCAGCCAAACGTCTTCTGTAGTTCTGATCATGGGTTTGGAGTTCCAGGCTTATGAGACGTTAAAAAGAGAATTACACTAACAGGGGTCAGACTGACCCACATGTCCAGGTTGCATGTTGTTTAGGGGATTGTTGCTGCCTTGCCTCTTCACTCCCTCTCCTTGAAGTAGGGCACTGCAATATGGCCTCAAATCTATAATTATTGCGATAGATTCTTTTCTTCTGTTTATATATGTCAAAATGACTGTTTTGGAACATCCTCACATTCCAGACGCATTGCGGCAGAATAACTTCAAAAAAAGTATAGATGACATTTAAAGAACATTCATTGTGTAAAACGTAGGCTATTGAACAAAAATTTTAAAAAATTCTGAAAAATGCCAGAATTATTCCCACAACATAAAGATGAAGATATTTTAAATAAAATAAGTTCAATGTTATGAAAACACAACGTTCAAAATTGTTTGAATTGAATAGCAAAATGTAAAGAGAAACATTTATTCCGGCTTTCCTGGTTACTTATTTATAAAAAGTAATATCGCACAAAAATAAAGCTGCACATATTTGAATTAAAAATGCTTCAAGTTCAACAGGTTTCTTTTTCGTCAAATAGAAAACAAGAAATTTTAAACTTACAATATCTAGTGTAAATACAAACACTGAACATCAGTATTTCTCCTCTTTGCATACCTGGTACAAAGTACGTAGGTACAGCTTGATGACATCATCAAAATGCACAATCGCAGTAGGCAGGTATGGTCAAAATCTGTACAGTTGGCTAAATGTATATCATTTCTACCCGAAACTGTTTATATTACCCACTACTACCATGAAGGAGGTCATCAAGACAGCTCATATACTGACCTTATTAGGAAGAGTTCTACAACCCATGATCAGAAACTAAAAGCACTCAGGATGAAGGCAAAACATCTTCAAGAATCAAAAGAAGAAATCCACCTTCCACTAATTTCAGCCCTCAGGATGGCCATTAGACAGCTGCTGGATCATCTAACAAGTCTCAAGACAAAAAAGGTCGTCTCAGAGACGCATTAGATGACATCAGCAGCCCTGCAAATGAAGACACCCCAAATGTCCACAACTCCATTTGGGTGTTTAGCTTATTTTTGTCTGAAAGTGGAAATAAAAGCTAAAGACAACATTACGGGCAACTAATTTAAGACAATTCTAGGCCCAGAACCTCACAGACTGTTATGGGACTCACCTGACGCAGCATTCCACAGCTCGGTAACAGTGGAGCACCTCACTGTGGAGCGTGCACAGCTGTAGGCACGACAGGAACACTTTCTCTGCATCTCCATACCAACCAGCATCAGACAAAAAGCCACCTGGAGTAACAGAGAAGACATTACACTGATTCATTCTCCACAACATGCAAGTCAAATCTCAGATTTCAGAGACATTCTTGGTTCAATCATCAACCCTTGACGCAGCATAAGACAGATGATGCACACAGACTTCTGTAAAGTGGCAAGTCTAAGGATCTGACTGAATCGGTTTGTCCAGTCACTGTGTGTGTGTGTGTGTGTGTGTGTGTGTGTGTGTGTGTGTGTGTGTGTGTGTGTGTGTGTGTGTGTGTGTGTGTACATGTATAGCTATACTTGTGTGGACCAACCTTTGACAGCCCACCACCCTTGTGTGGACATTTGTAGTTGTGAGGACATTTTACCTGGTCCCCACAATGTTTAACTAGCTATTAAACTCTACTAGTTAGGTTTGGAGGTATGGTGTGAATTAGGTTTAGGTTAAGGTTAGGGTTAGGCATGTATCACTAATGGTTAGGTTTAGGGAAAGTGTCTGGGTTAGGCATAGTAAAATCAATGGAAGTCAATACAATGCCAATACGAGTATAGCAAGACAGGAGAGTGTGTGTGTGTGTGTGTGTGTGTGTGTGTGTGTGTGTGTGTGTGTGTGTAAACTTTACCCAGCACGAAGCCAAACTGGATGGCCTTCTCTTTGACATGGGCATCAGATTCTGCGATGTACGAGCAGCGACGGCTGAACGAATTCGCTAGAACTGAGGCCACTTTCACACCGTGGTCCATGAGGGCCTGGAAGCAGTGGTGCAGGAGATGTCTGCCACAGAACAGGACAAAAAGGAACGTTAGCATCTCACTACAGCCAGCAAGCAAGCAGGGCTTCCATTGGTTAAACATCATCCAAAGCTTCAAACATGTCGTTTTTGCAGTGGAACACTGATTCTTGCTGGAATACAATATAATCTACATGAAAGCACTGCCAGGTGGTAGAGTCAGTGTTCTTCTCCATCATTTGTCTATGTTGAAGTCATCTTGCTTGGGTTCTTCTCACTGAGGTAAACGTCCTTGTGAACAGGATAATGTTCTAAAAACAGTCCAAGTGTTATGTCTGCTGGGAGTCATTTAGAACAGAGGTCCCCAACCCTGGTCCTCGGGGCCCACTTTCCTGCATGTTTTAGGTGTTTCCCTGCTGCTGCACACCTGTTTTAAATAGATGGGTTAATAACAGACTTCTACAGCAATTGGAGGCATGCTAAGGTACTAATGCAATCAGTTGAGTCAGATGTGTTGGAGTGGGGAAACATCTAAAACATGGAGGACAGTGGGCCCTGAGGACCAGGGTTGGGGACCACTGATTTAGAACGGACCAAACCTCAGGCTTGCCTGAGATACCGTCCACCCCCAGAAGACAGAATTCAAAACCACTGCTTTTGGAGTCAAGTAAATAAATCTATTGGCTTAGAAGACTAATATCTAATAACAATTTAAAATTTCTACCCCCCTGGTTTTATTGATTCTAATAAATCTGATAAATGTTCAAGGATTTTGTTAATTTTTTTTTTACTGGTACAATTTAACATATGGGATATACATGAATGAACATATGTCCTGTATATAACTGAGCAACAGTGCCAAGTAGAGTCCAATAGTAATCAGCCCCACCTATTTGCTATGTTCTGATATCACCAATAAGGTTCCCAAACATAAAGGTTCATATCCACAATAAAGGGATAGTTCGGATGTTTTGAAATTAAAGCTGGTGTGAATAGAAGTTTAGACCAGGGGTCGGCAGCCTGGTTAAGTCTAAGAGCCACTTTGGTCCCTGCTGTCTTGAGCCTCAATACAAGATAGATTTTGATAAATCTGTACTAAATAAATGGTTTTATTTTGAAATCTTAAGAAATTAAGCTAAAATTCATTTCTATGTTGAGATTTTAGAACAAAATGAATCATCTAACTTTCCAAAGAAAAAAACAACTTTTTCAAAGGTTCAAATGAGGCCAGCGGAGTGATCGCTTTCCATAAATATATAAAAAAGCAGAAAGATAGGTAGCCCACTAAAAAATATAAAGCACATAATTAAAAGACAAAATATTCTTCAATGACTTTTAAAAGCTTTGTACCATCGCCACCTTCTGTTGTAGATATTCTTTGGAGATAGTGCATACCAACATACAGGAGAGTAGCTAAAACTATCCTTTGTAATGGCCTTTAGGACCAAAATCACTTTTTCTAAAGAACCACAGTGGAAAGGTCAATGAGACGAAGAAAAACAGAGACTTTAGGACAATGACTAGAGGACTAGATGTCTCATGACTTTGATGAGTACGCCTAATCAGGAGTTTAAATACAGAACTAATTTCATTCAGGGGAACAACACTTTAAATCCCCCCCCCAACACCAATCTCTGTCATTATGAATGGATTACATCCCAGATTTTCCCACAGAAGACCATGACAACCTCCAGAGAACAGAAGCGATCTAGAAGAATGAGCTGCATGCATGTTGACCCCTTAGCAGCTCTCCAATGCCACTAAAGAGGATTTTTGGTCAGTTTGGACCTAAAGTTGCTGACAGCTAACATAATGCTTATTACAGTTGGATAAAGCATAGTCACATTTTCCAAAATAATTTCAAATGAAGTAAAAATAAATACTGGTGAATCCTCAAAACACTCCAAGACAAATCCTTCAAAATCCTCATTATTTCACATCTGCCTTTAGTGCAGTCAGGGTAGCTTTACTTAGCAGGACAGCTTTAACCTATCTGGAGCTCCTGATTTTTGGTCTTTAGAAAGAACAAAGCTCCTTTTGCATGAATTACTGCTTCAATGCAGCGAGGCATGGAGATGATCAGCCTGAGGTTCTGCTGAGGAGTTCTGGAAGTCCAGCTTGCTTTGATAGCAACCTTTAACCCCATAGATTCTCTATGGGGTTAAAGGTCAGGCTTGTTTGCTGACCATCCAAGCACAGTAACACCATAATCACTTAACCAGCTTTTAGAACCTTTGGCTGTGTGGGCCGGTACCAAGTCCTGTTGGAAAATGAAAGCAATATCTCCAATGAAGCATGAGGTGCTCTAAAATGTCCTGGTGGTTGGCTGCGTTGACCAGACTTCTAACCAGGTGGATTATGTTCCACTTCACTCTTCCTCCAGACACTGGGACTTTGATTTCTAAATGAAATGCAAACTTTCTTTTCACCCGGAAAGAGGACCTTAGACCACTAAGCTAAAATCCAGTTCATGTTCTCATTAAACCAGGTAAGATGTAGTTCATGTGTAGGAGTGACTCTTGACTGACTCCAACCTTCAAACTCACCCAAATTCTTGAATGGATTGTGCCATGAGTTATCCCTGTTGGATCTTTTCCTTCCACTCAACTTTCTATGAAACTTTTGTATGTGTTTGCCGTTAATTAGCTGATTAGAAAGTGCCACCATGAGTTTCCAATATTGGATTATTTCAGAATGTTCTAATTTCTTTAGATCTATATGGACTCCATGAAACACCGGCATGACTGCTGAAACAATGATTCACACAGATAATCAGAAAATGCTTTGAATTTATTCAGTGTGGCCAATCTCAGTATATTAGGTGGCGACTGATTGGACCATGCTGGTGATCCCCCAAAGAGGAGATCTTGATATCCTTCTACAAGTAGGGTCCAAAGATTTCTGGGTAATAAATCGGAGCCACTGTAAAACACGACATAATTCCCCCCCATTAAACTGGCCACAATTTTATTTAAGTAAAATTTGACATTATTTGATACTTTTTAGGAGAAAGAGCATGTTGAATTTGTAAACCACAGGATTCAGAAAATAAAAAGGAGGAAGAAAAGATTTTGGTGAAAAATGAAAATGCAATTTGATGGAGAAAAAAACCCCATTAACTTCATACAGCTGTATGGTAAATTAAATTCAGTATATTCCCTGGTGTTAAATACTTTTATCCAGAAATGTTTATTTTCCACAATGTCCTTCAGCTTCATAAACCAACTTATGCAACTTCTTTGGAAGTGAAATAGACTCTTGAGTTGAGCTGATCACTGTGAGACAAAGAGAACTTCAAGTCTCAACTACTGAATAATCCGTTTCAATTGTTACCCGAAACTGCAGAAGTCTGTTCAAAAAATGTTCTTTGGCCAAAATGCTCTCCTATATTGTTCATCTTTAAAGGTTATGTGTCAACATTAAGATCAGGATATTGCTTCAAGAAGAAAATAATTCATGAAATGCCATATCACTCAACCCTACAGAGTCTTAGTCAGAAGCCTTTTCTCACCCAATCTTCCGATTTAATACTAAAAAACAGCACAAAGTCAAGTTTGTTGGCATAGTGACCAGTCTAAATATACTACGCCTGATTAGCCTGAAAATGCTAATGTGATTATGGGTTCATATTGACCAGCTGAGACGTTTTCTGTCTGTACATGTACAACTGAATGATCTGGGTCTGCTATATGATCACACTAGAATTACCCAACGTAGTACAATCAGCATGGCTTCATAACATCCATCTGGAAACAGCAATAAAATGTTAGCAATGGTCAGACAGAACCAGAGACGCAGCTTGGAAAAGGTTCTGATGCGCTCACCGTTTGTCTGAGGCCCGAAGCACCTTAGCGAACACCTCCAGCTCACAGAACTCTCCTCCCAGCTGACACAGTCTGCCCTGCTGGTACAGCTGAAACAGAAACAGAAGGATGGACAGTCAGCACCACTAAGGTTTATTCTCCAAAATTCATATTGACTTGTGATAAAACATGTGAGGAAACAACATGGTGGAGATTAGGCTGCAGCACATAACGAGCAGTGTCTCAGGATTAGTTAGGGTATGTTTTAATGATTCTTTGGACAATAGTGTGTGCTGCTGATGAGCTGAAACAAGGCAGAGTTTGCTGATGTCTAGCCTGTCATCAGAATGCACTGAGGTGGAAGCTGTTCTATAGTAAAGCCTTTACAGTGCAGCACGAGTCAAAGCTGTCTCCTCTATGGCAGCCACTGAGTGAGCTCCCAATGTGCTGACATGGATACCTAGTGACAGTTTATGTGGGTTCTGCTTTAAATGTGTGAAATAAGCTCTTGTAAATTAAAAAGCAGAGTGTTCTCAAACCTCTAAATGATCATAAATGTTCTGGTTGTCCATCTCTAGGTTAATTGCTGCAGTCATTGGGCACCTTCCTACTTCCACTTCATACTGGAAACAAACTAGTTCTTGCAAAACCCAAGAATTGACTAGATATAGTCATTTACAGTAGTAACTTTAGCCCCTCTTCCCAGAAAGAAATAAAATAGAGAATCACTCTATATGAGCTTGTGCTTGTTGAGCTATTCTTTATTACAGTCATAATAACACATGTCCTTACAGTAAGCAAAATTCAGATAGCCACTTTAACCCATCTGGCATCAAAGGGGGAATAAATCATCAGAACGACAAGTACAAAACATCCAGTGACAGATGGCTTGATTTTGTACAGAACACCCTAAAGGGCACAAAAACATGGGAAAAAAACCAACTAGATGTGTTGCAGTGATAAAATCTTAATGTGATAATCTGAAGCATCTGAACAAGCCAAGATCACAGGAGACCAGCTTAGCCTCGTAGACTGAAACTGGTCCGATACTTTGAGATGTCTCACGGTAAGAAGAACTGCAGACAAAACCAAATACCAATCACTGACAATATTTCTATGATGAACTTTCTCTTTCTCTTGCATTTGTTGACCTCTTTCCAGTTAAGGCTTCATTTTGTTTCCAGGGATGTTAACAGTTACCATGGTACCTTTTTATGTGATTAGTAGCCATTCCTTTCCACTGTCCTGACCTTTTGTTCTGTATTCCAGGCTGCTAAACAAGAATGGAGGCTTACTGACCAGTTAAACATAGCTGACAAAAACAAGAAATATCTTTAGAATATATTTAGTTTCATTGAATAAAAGTCCCCCCCTCCCCCTAATAATTTTTCCATTTGGGGTTGTTGAATGTGTTGGTCATGGAAGAACTTACTGATGCAACAATCATGTGGACCCGGACTGAGAGAGATCCCAGTCAGGTTCTAGCAGAGAATCAAGCTCAGGTTCGGCAGGAACTCCAGCTACTTGACCTCAGGTTCAACTGTCTAGTTTGATCATTAGTGACCATAAGGAAGACTGTTTGTTTTTAAAATTGTTGGGGACAATAATGATAAACTTGAGTGTGGTTTGAACTTTGCTGGGGACAATTAAGAAATATTCATCCGTTTGACTACAATATGCACTCCATTTTATGGACCAGTGTTTTATATCTTTATTCAATCAATAAAAGTTAAATCCAGACGTGTTTTGTCTTGTTTTTCCAAACGCCTGTGAAAAACACCATCAGGAAGAATCATTGGATCATATTAAGGATCATTCCACATCACAGCACTAAAAACTATCTTGGCTACATTCATTAATATATTCCCTGAGAAGAAGAATGTGCAACAAAAATAAACACGTTTCCGTTCTGTGCGGAGAAACTTCAACTTCACTACAGATAACTGCATACTTTTACCGTAGTTATGTAAAACATAGCCCATGTGAGAGAGATAAATAAACCCTAAATTACATATGGAAGTAGAATTGCTTGGAGAAACAATATTTTATACGACTTTGAAACTGAAATTAGCGCCATCTGTGTATGCATGGACCAGTGACGCAGCATTTTTACAACACCTTGCATTAAAAAGATACCAGTTAATCAGTCACCTGTTAATACGGTTCCTGCTTTTGAATATATGCACAAGGCTTGACTCATGCCCTGATGCACGAGAAGAGTCCTGCATTGGTCCAATTTGACCAACCTGAACCCATTAGGATGGTTTTGAACCCGACCCAGGCCCGACTGACCTTTGATTTAAAAGCCGCGGCCCAACCAGAGACCCACACTCTGACACAGTACAGTAACTATATGGAGCACAACTCTAAATATGTAGGTTTCATTAAACCTTTCCGTTGTCTGTCATTTTGACTGATTTGGTAAAAAATAAAAAATATCTATTTTTGCACATCATTTTATTATTAAAATGACACATTCAATAGGATTTAATTTTCATTCATTTGAATTAATATTCCATCCAAACAAATATGAATAGAGAACCCCCATTGTGCCATCACACATCCAGTAGATTAATAAATGTATGAAATATAAATATTTCCTCTGCTGTGGCCTGAACAAAGTCTCACAACCCTCTCCTGGTCCATGGACATGCGTTGCATATTGTTTGTGTGTAATGGAGGCTGAATCTTCACTCTGAATTACAAGTGGAACTTTTCTCTGAACTAGGGCTTCCCGGATCACTTCAGAAGGAGAAAATCTGCAGCTTTTGCTTCTTCTGCATCAGTGGGTAAGATGCACCGGTCTGTGTCCGGAGCAAATACGTACTCCAGGCCTCCGTAAAGGCGCGTTCACAGCGCCCAAAACGGCAAGAATACATGTAAAGTCTATGTTTGAGGCCGTCAAGAGTCTCTGCGGTGCTTTGTATACGGTAAGTTTTTTAAACTTTTGTTGCTTTCCAAGCTTCAGAGCAGCAAAAGCCAGCAACGCAGAAGTTGAGCTAGCTGAACCTTCAGCGCCGCCCCTTGTGCGTCATCCAATCAGAGCGTCTCACTGTAGTGACGTCACTACACATTTCTTGAATGCTGAAAGCAACCCTCATCCATACATAGACAGCTCTTGGACCAAATGGTTAAACTCTCCAAACTCAAAACGCCTCTTAAGACTGGAGTGTATCCACAGACGGCGCTAATGCGCCCGACGTCGACGTTGTCTAGCTTTACTTAGCAAATAAAGCCAAGCCACCTTCTTGACATGATCAGCCATTGTTTAAAACATCTGGCAACAGAGGAAGCCCCGCCCACGCCCTCTCTTTTTGCTCAGCAAGTGTTTTCCAGTATTTTCAAGACAGTACTTTCCGTGTTAATCTGCAAGTGGTCATCCAGTGTATACAATTACATCTTACATTGTTGCATTCCAGGCTTTGCAAGCTTCAGGCTTAAAAATGTATAGGCTTCAAACTAGTCGCTTTGTGAGCATTTTCTGACAGACAAAGCGTGCGGTGTGAACGCAGCATAACTTTCTATGGAGCTGATAGCTGAGCTCTCAGATAGCGAGATCCATGGAGTACAGGACTGAGATGATTCTCAGATGCTCTCATGGGAATCTTTTTTGATTGATTCAGTTCCCTAAACTTTGTGAGTAAAGTAGAAGATGTCTGCACCAAATGGTCAGGAGTGTGAATTGTAATCTGTCAAAATGACGGACAGCCTTCAGGTTTTTCCGTCACACCATAAAAAAATCAAGTAAAGACGTTTAATAACGCAACCCCTGATTGAATGTAGATAATACAATAAAATATTTACCTTTTATGTCTCTGGAATGTTGCACAGATGACATTTATTTGATGCAGAGATTGCTGTGCAGAAAATATCCAGCCCCTCCAGGATTTCAATGTTGCAATCAACTATCAAGGCAAATTCAGCCAATCCTCGTGAATTCTGCACGTTTCCAATTATCGCAACTTTAATGCACGTTGACCAACTGAGATTCTCCTTATCATCTTATATCTGACACTGTGACATATCACTTACACTTCCAGTTTCTTGTGAGAGGGAGAAATATGTGGCCTTTGCCAAAATCACTGCCAAGGACTGTGCTAAGGTTTCCTCATTCTCTATATGTAGGTGTCCATAAATTATTGCGAACCCTAAGCAATTTTGTCGTTGAACACAAATGGAAGTCGTTGATTGACAAACATTTTTCTATTGCAAAACAAAAATTGGATAATTTTGATTTCACATCCCTGACCACTTGGTACAGACATTTTGAACTTTACGCACAGTGTAAAGTTAACTAATATGTTTTTGTTTTTTTTATTCCATGAGAGCATCTGGGGGTCGTCCCAGACGTGTACCCTGTACTCCATACATCTCATTATCTGGGAGTTAAGAGCAGGTCTGTGACCGATGTGGCTGATCACAAACGCACTTCAAAGAGCCTGGCCTTGTGCCAACCACTAGTGCAAAAGCGGGATGCTGCGAGATGTCCCCCTGCTAAAGTGATGGCTTGCTGGTCAGGAAACAGCTTGTTCAGAGAGTCTTTCTGACTTCTAATCTCTTGAATTGGAGAAATGATCCCTCATTTGAACACCTTGTCTGAAGTGACACTTGTCATTCTCCAGTTTGGCAGCAAAGCGTGGATTCAGTCCCAAGATCATCATCAAGTTGTGAGACTGAGTTCAGGCCACAGCAGGTGAAACTGTTCATATTTTTAAGTGCCATCGTTTAGTTTCATTGTTTTTATGTTTCTGTCACTGTGGAAAAAAGGTTACATATATCAATCTCCTTGATATACTCTGTACAGAATATTAATTAAAATGAATAAAAATAAATACTATTGAATATGTCATTATCATAAAATCTGACTAGTAAAAATAGATTAACAGGATTTTTTTGACCCCATTGGTCAAAATGACACTGAGCCTTAATCAGCTAACAGTATTTTTGCTTTTTCTTCTACATTTATTTTTTATTCCTGTATCATTTGGTTTTGTATATTGCTCAGAATGCAGGGTTTAAATCAATAAGATGATGGAGGGCTTAGAGTTCAGTTTGGACTTATTGTTCAGCTTATGTTGAGTGGAAGCATATGCTAAAGTAAGGTAAGAAGCAGCTGCTAAATGGTGTCAATTTGAACTTTTGAATTAGCACCTATGTTGTTCATTAATTTATCTATCTATCATTTATAATGTTTACATACTTAAAAGCCCAACTTTTCTTTTATTGGCACCTTTCATCTTAGACAATTGTTTACTGTAAGCATTTGTGCACTTAATCTTTTGTCTGCAGAATGTTATTTTTGTATTCAAATTTAAGAGTACAGGGCTGCATATATTGAAGCCTCAAGTTTAATGACACTAGTTTTAAAAGGAAGTTTAAATGGCATTGAGAAATTATTTTATCCTCTATTTACTGAATCACTTGTCAAACACTCAGAAAATACTATTTTTATTGTTTTGGTATTGCAAAGTTCTACGAACTTGGAATTTTTGTTGTGTTCAAGCAATAAGCTACAACCTGAAGAATATTCTGCTGGATGTTCAACTGTTCTTTCAGAGAACTTTTTACAATAAAAATTATTATTGAATTTCATAATTTTAACATTTTAATGGATTTTCTTTTAAACAATGAAAGTGATTTGGCGAAAAATAAAAGAATATCCCAAATAAAAACATTGCAACTTTTGTTGCAACTTTTCACAAAAGCTGACATTTCAGACATCTTAGGCTGCAACAATCACAACAAAGTGCCGAAAAATCCTGGAGGGACTGAATATCGTCCACAGTCCCTGGCTTCAACAGTGTTCTCCGTTCCTGAATTGCAAATCCAGGTGCAGAAAAAATCTCTTATGCTGGCATCTGGCAGAATATTAGGAACTAATAATAGTTGCTACTAATCAGAAGTCACAAGACTGAAATAAGATTTTGATCATGATGAAATTAAGCCTAATTTAATGAGTACAACTTTATTTTCCAGTCATCAGCAAACTGGTATGAAATATCACTGTAGTTATGTGCTGATGAGGTCACTTTTATGCTGATTAGCTAGTTGAAACCTGTCAAAACTTGCCTTATAGTGAGAGACCTCACTATTAAGGCAAAAAAGATACACCAGAAAATAAACAACTAAATATACACGAGATTCTGCATTTTCATGACTATTAAATGAGATTACCAAACTAAGAATAAAACATAAACTGATAATTAATGGTTCAAGTACATTGGGACAAAATGGTTTGTTTACAGTATGAAATAGAAAGAGGGGGACAAAATGACAACTTGTGGATAAAACATACTTCCCCAAGGATCCAGTTCTAGAACCAGTCCAGGTTTGTCACAAGAACCCAACCCCTTGTCTGGTTATGCCTACTTCTTGGGGCCCGAGAAAATATAGAGGCTGGTCCATGGAAAAGTTCCCTGCAGTTGAAAAGCACCTTTTCATGCAGGTCCCATTATCTCAAGTTAAAATCCAGCTGCTAGTCCTGAAAAGCAGGGTATGTTAAAATGCCAGCCTGGGTCCCTACTACTGACCCAGGAACAGCCAGGGTCCTTTCAATGGAATATTTTACCAGAGTGGACACTTTCCAGCCTACTGTTCACTAGCTAGATATTAAGGCAGCACACCAACCTGCAGTAAAGTTGATCCGTTTCTAACAGGCTGGTGAGCCTTTAGTTACTGAAGCAGATTTTATACAAATATATAGATCCCATAGGAACACTGTTTTCTTAAATCATTTATTTAATGACGTTCGTCCAACTAGAGAATATCGTTAGTCTTAAAACATGTAGATGTATGAACAAATATGATGCCATGTTAAGAGTTTGTGTGTTCGTTGAGGCAAGCTTATCCCCCTTTAAGCCATTTTTTACTGCATCTGTTAATCTGAGCCTCTTGTGCTGAGCTAAGGTTAGCAACAGCACTAGCAGCAGCTGATCGTAGAAACTCAGTCCTGCTTGGGAGACACACCTGGACGCCATGTCAGCTACATCTCACCTTATAGTAGACATCGAACTGGATATTTTCCGGCAGCGAGCGTATGTCCCTTCTTGAGCGGCTGTAGTTGTCCACTACAGCCGAGATAGCGGTGTTGTACAGTGTTTCTGGGATCCATTCGAGCTCCGCCGCAGCCATGTTGTTTCTCCAAAAAGCCCCAGTAGCTACAGCCCGCCCCGACTCTCTCCTACATTCGCTACCTTGCTGCGACCAAAGCCCTTTCTCCGTGACTCCTCATATAACATTCGCTAAGAAGGGAAGCTGTAAGCAGTCGTGATACAGACAGGTCACTACTACAGCTTTAATTTCGCTGTGCAAAAGCTATTCATTCCCTTCACCTCCGATGTTTATTCTTCAACCCTTCAGCAGTTCCGTGCCCCCTTCCCGACGCAGGCATTTTCAGCCTCTGACGCAGTGACGTAATAGTGCAGTCGATGAAAACAGTGAGCTCACTCCTTGGCAGTCTACCGGCAAACGACCCGGGCAGAGGTAAAGCTGAGCGTTGAGAGAAGAGAGGTGGAGACAGTAGAAAGTGTCGCCGTAAACAGGGGACATGACAGAGCAACCTCACCTCGACCCTTGATAAGATAAATAGTACAAAGATAAAAAATAAAACGATCTCTGGTTGGTTAAACATGGCCCGTAATACATTCTGTTCAACAAATTCTGTGACTTTATTCAATAATTCTAAACACTTTGTTAAATGTATCAAAAAATGTTTGGGTATGGCCTAACTGGCTTTACGCTGCTGTGAAATGATTTGTAAACTCCGCCTACGTTGTGCGCCGCTCCGCTCGTCGGCTAGTAAATGGTGCAGAGCCTAAATAACTCCAGAGTTTGAAGGAGCTGTTTGTGCTTTTTTTTTAATAGGTGAAAAAAAAGATACAAAAATTGAAAACACAAAATGAAATTATTGTTGGAACCTTTTGCAAAAGGAAAATAAACGTAGTTTGGCTTTTAAGTATTAAAGAATTTAACATATGGCTATTTTCTTAATTTCGTGTCTGAATACACACCCGTCCCTCTGATTCAGGCTTGCAACACCAAAACAGTTGGCAGAGACATGGAGTTGACCTGTGTAAAATCTGAGTAAAGCAAGATCTAAAGAAATTGCATCCACAAATGCCACTTTAGGATTTACTTTGGGAAATAGAACCACTGTAACCAAAGGTGACCGGTTAGAGAGAACTGGGGTAGACCATTACAGTCTGGATATCAGGTTTATTGAATAAACATATATATAGATAAAATATTAAAAATATAAAAAGGTCAGACAGTAAAAGCTTGTATCTGTGCTCCCAATGGCAAAGGATGCACACAAGCACAATATTTGGGACAATTTTAGGGCAACAAGCCTTGAAGACTATTCCCCAGGCATGTCTATGTATTTTTAAATTAGACAATATAACCTGTTAGAATGATTATAGACTGGTAGCGCTCACTCCTGTTGTCATGAAATGTTTTTAGAGGCTTATGAAAAACATCGAGGCTAGTCTGCCTGTCAACCTTGATCCATATCAGTTTGCATACACAGCACATGGATCAACAGAGGATGCTATTACCACAGCTCTCCACACAGCACTAACACACCCGGACCAGAAGGGAACATATGTCAGAATATTTTTTATTGATTAGAGTTCTACATTTATCACCACTGTCCCCAGTAGGCTGGTTGTCAAGCTGGAAGATCTGGGCCTCAGCAGCACTCTGTATGTGGCTCAAGGACTTTCTTACCAACCGCCCACAGACACTTAAACTTGGGACACACTGCTTATCCACTTTGTCTCTCAGCACTGGTGCACCCCAGGGCTGCATGCCAAGTCCTTTGTTGTACTCCTTGTATGCATCCAACTGCATTGCCACACACACCTCAAACACCATAATTACATCTACTGATGATAATATGGTGGTTGGGCTTATCACAAATAATGATGAAACACCAAATAGAGAGCAAATAGACAGGTTGGTGACATGGTGTTCAGAAAACTTAACACTGAACACCAAAATAACTAAAGAATTAAAAATTGAATTCAGGAGACATGGCTGAGTTCACTCACCTCTCAAAAATCAAAGGAGAGTGAAGAGTTCAGAGCTTAAAACTACTGGGGACGTACATCACTGATGACCTCACAGACCACCAACTCCATTGGCCTGGTAAAAAAAGGCCCAACAGCAGCTCTATTTTTGCAGACACTAAGAAACAACGGCCTGACGGCATAGCTACTGAAGGCCTTTTATCACTGCTGCATTGAAAGCACCTTGACGTACTGCTTAACATCTTGGAATGCCAACTACACAGAGGCTGATCGTAAGAGTCTCCAAAGAGTACTCAATACATCTCAAAAGATAATCGAACTGCCGTTGCCACCTCTGGAGGACATCTTTAGAACCCACTGCCATCACAGAACCATGCACATCTTGGCTGATGCAGCTCACCACCGTTACCGCTTCTCGCTGCTTACTGTCTAGGCGGCGCTATAGAGCTGTAGGGGGGGTTTGGAGGGTAAAAGGAGAAATAAACTCCAGGCCAACTTTTGTAGAAAAACGGAAGAGTTTTACAGAAGAACCAGCTTCTTCAGAAACTAACTGATGTGTGCTCTTCATGTCTAAGTCATTTAATGTGTGGCACTAAGACAGAGACCCTAAGGATGCATGGGACAATTTCCTGTTGTCTGTCTGGAAGCTGTAAGTGAAGATGCACCCAAGGGCGTAACCATCATCTCAGAAGTGAGGGGGACATAAAAAAAAAAAAAGTAAAATAAACTGCAAAAATGCACTTCCGAAATGTCTACTCCATGTTTGTAGTCAAATAGTCATATTTTAAGTTCTCACTGTGATTGTGTTGTTTAAAGCAAAGACAAGTTTTAGTAAAGAAATATTCAGCCAGCTGTTTGAAAAGACATTTGCTGTCTTTGAGTTAGACAACGGAGATAATAACGATAGCATGGTCCAAATGAATACTTGGACATGATGAAGTAAAGCTTCATCGTGGAGTTAAGGAGCTCAGAAACTAAACTAGTTTATATAACGTTGTGATTTTTTAAATGTTTATATTCAGTCAGAAAAGATTGTTTTAGTAAAAATGTATCTGTTTAACTAAACTATTTGTCCCATGTTAAGAACTCTACTTTTGAGTTATGGTAAATAGTTATTTATCTATGGTTTTATCACAAGAAAACAAAGTAAGCTGTGTTTAACCTGCAGATCACAATATTGTTAATGCAAGCAAAGGACATTTTTTGTCAGTTTTCCAATTAAAAACTGTGTTTTGTCTTGTTGTTTAACAGTTTCTAAGCCAATTGTGATCCTGCCACCTAAAGGGCTGTTGTATACGGAGGAGAGACATGCAGTCACTCTGAGATGTGAGATCCAGGAAACTGGAGGAAATCAGTGGACGTATGAATGGGAACTATAATCACAGAAAACTGCAGTTGTGGAAGAGACCTGATGTTTTCTGCAATTTCACCCATTATTGAGTGGCTGAATAAATTTAGGATTTCATTTTGAATTTTGGGACTTGTGTAGTCAACTTTGGAACTTAACCATTCCCTTAGTTGGGGGTCATCCTCAGATTTATGTTTCAATAACTGAGCAAAATTTTCTTCGGCGTCATCATGCCCTCTTAGAGCGAGACCCTGGCTTGCCAAGAACTGTACAGCACTTTTTTTTTAACAAACAGGTCCGTGCTTCCTCTTGCTCAGTGGAAATTAATGTTTGCTCTCCGTTTTTAGCAAGTTGGAATGTTTTCTTAAAAAAAGCTTTGTGACAGTAAAAGCACAATACTCATTCAACACCTGGGAGGAAATAAAGCTAGGGGAAGTTCTCATACCATTTTTACTGAAATTTTAGAGTTTTATCAGCCAACTTCTGGCAAACAATGGTTTTGGGATCTGGCTGATGTGGCTTTAGAGCGGCTATAGACGATTCATCTCCTGCTATATAAAAGTCTTCTGTTTCTGCCTGACTGTCAGTTCTGCAGCCTGGTTTTTGCCCTGTCACAAGGCGTGCTCCCTGAGCTACCAATAAAAATACAAACAAAAGATATTTCTGAAGTGGGAATGACAGCAATTTTGGAAAAATCTTAAAAACCCTGTCCTGATACCTGCTTAGTTTTGCCTAGCAATTGATGTCTTATTATCTTAGCCAATTTTAATTTCTCTTTACCTGTGAAAAACTTGCTTCCTCTCTCTGCTGCTGGCCTCTGGCGTTATCCCTCCTCTCTGACCCTGATCTTTCTATTGTGGAAATAAATAAAAAATTTCTCACCCACTTTTCTTTTAAAGATTGATAAAGACCACTTTTAAAGATTATTAATATCACTAATATTGTGTACAAATGATTTCTTTCAAATATGTGGAAAGCAATAGTGAGCACTAGTTCTAATTGGAAATAGAAGAGAATTGGGTTTATTACTAGCATGAACTAGCAAGGTAACATAGCTTAGCTAAACCCCAACATTAGTATTAATTAACATTCTTGCAGTTTTCGCCCCAAATGTTTCAAAAACGCATACCCACATTAAAATTAAAACTGTTCTTAAACCATTTTGAGTAGAGACATGGCTGTGATCTCTTTGAAAAGAAGTTTCCCCCATAACAGTGAGTGCTATGATTTCAAATATATTTTGAAAATGATGATGCCTGTCGGTATCTAACAAATCGTTTAGCTAATGTCATCTGCACGCAACAGCATAACTCAACTTCCACAGCTTGTATGGAAGAAACTGTCCAAAGATTGTTGCCTTTTGCTGGCTGTGGCTGGTTGGTTAAACATGTTGTGCTGCACTGCTCTCTCTGCTCTCTCCAGCACTTGACATGACCCACTGACTGAGTTAGCTTACGGTGCGTTCAAAGACGGCTCGGAAAAATCCATTGCCGCATGTTAACGGTTAAGACGGCTTTAAAGGGTGGAAAAAAGTGCGGGGGACACAGGGCACCGACACGGGAAGTGCGGAGGACATGTCCCACACGTACCCCGCGGTTGTTACGCCCATGGATGCACCACTTACCAATTGCAAATTAAATTAACTTTAAAAAAGCAGTTGAATTATCAGGGCTTTGTTAGTTTCTCCAATCAAAAACAAAAAACCTACAGAAACCTGCAGGCCAAAGGTTGTGATGCGACTTCTGTGTTTTTACAGTCCTCATTATTTACGTTTTTATGTGCCTACTAAGGGGTGATGGTGGAGAATATGTGAAAAAAAAACGGGGGTGAAGAGGGATAAGAAGACCCCTATGATGAGCAATGTATATGGACCTAGTGTTCCCTCGTCCGGAAGAGGGTCACTGGGCTCCCCCTCTGGAGCCAGGCCTGAATGTGGGCTTGCATCTGTGCTCCCAATGGTAGCGCCTGGTGGCCGGGCCTTTACCCATGGGGCCCAGCTGGGCTCAGCTCGAAGTGGTGACATGGGTCCCCCTTTCCATGAGCTCACCACCTGTGGGCAGGGCCATAGGGGTCGGGTGCAACGTAGGATGGGCGGTGGCCAAAGGCGGGGACCTTGGGGGTTCGATCCTTGGCTGCAGAAGCTGGCTCTAGGGACATGGAACGTCAACTCTCTGGTGGGGAAGGAGCTGGAGCTGGAGCTTGTGTGCGAGGTTGAGAGGTTTCGACTGGACATCGTCTGACTCGCCTCGACGCATGGCTGTGGAACCAGTCTCCTCGAGAGGGGTTGGACTATTTTCCACTCTGGAGTTGCCCCAGTTGAGAGGCACCGAGCTGGGGTGGGCATACTTGTTGCCCCCCCATCTCAGCGCCTGTACGTTGCGGTTTACCCCAATGAACGGGAGGGTAGCTTCCTGCCGCCTACGCCTTGGGGGCAGTTCCCTTGGATTGGCAGGGGGACCACCACCCCGGTCTACTTAAAAAAGGCGGACCACAGAGTGTGTTCCAACTACAGGGGGATCACAATTCTGAGCCTCCCTGGTAAGGTCTATTCAGGGGTTCTGTAGAGGAGGGTCAGACGGACAGTCGAACCTCGGATTCAGGAGAACAATGTGGTTTTCGTCCTGGCCGTGGAACACTGGACCAGCTCTACACCCTCAGCAGGGTCCTGGAGGGTGCATGAAAGTTCATCCAACCAGTCTACATGTGTTTTGTGGACTTAGAGAAGGTGTTCGACCATCTCCCTCAGGGAGTCCTGTTGGGGTTGCTCCGGGAGTATGGGGTACCGGGCCCCTTGATACAGGCTCTCCCTGTACGACCGGTGTCAGAGTTTGGTTCTCATTGCCGGCAGTAAGTAGTGCTCATTTCCAGTGATAGTTGGACTCCGCCATGGTTGCCGTTTGTCACTGATTCTGTTGATAACTTTTATGGACAGGATTTCTAGGCGCAGCCAAGGTGATGAGGGGATCTGTTTCAGTGGCCTCAGGATTGGATCTCTACTTTTTGCAGATGATGTGGTTCTGTTGGCCATATCGGAACGTGATCTACGGCTTTCATTGGAGCGGTTCGCAGCAGAGTGCGAAGCGGCTGGGATGACAATCAGCACCTCCAAATCTGAGACCATGGTCTTGAGCTGGAAAAGGGTAGAGTGCCCAAGTGGAAGAGTTTTGTATCTGGGGGTCTTGTTCACGAATGATGGGAAAATGGAGCGGGGGATCGATAGGCGAATTGGTAAGGCGTCTGTAATGAATCGGGCGCTGTACCGGTTTGTCGTATTGAAGAAAAAGCTGAGCCGAAAGGCAACGCTTTTGATTTGCCGGTCAATCTACATTCCTACCCTCATCTATGGTCACAAACTCTGGGTAGTGACCAAAAGAACGAGATTACGGATACAAGTGGCTGAAATGCATTTCCTCCGCAGGTTGTCTGGGCTCTTCCTTAGAAATAGGATGAGAAGCTTGGTCATCCAGGAGAGGCTCAGAGTAGACCCGCTGCTCCTCCACATCGAGAGGAGTCAGTTGGGGTGGCATCTGGTAAGGATGCCTTCTGGACGCCTCCCTGATGAGTTGTTCCAGACAAGTCCCACCAGGAGGAGCCCCAGGGGAGGACCCAGGACACGCTGGAGGTACAATGTTTCTCAGCTGGCCTGGGAACACCTTGCGATCCCTCCCAAGGAGCTGGCCTCAGGTGGCTGGGGAGAGGAAAGTCTGAGTCTCTCTGCTTTAGCTGCTGCCCCCGCAACCTGACCCCAGATAAGCGGAATAAGATGGATGGATGGATGGAAGGAAGGAAAAAACAACTAAAAAACAGTGGACAAAAATTCCAAGGTTTAATTAAAAGGTTCATGTTTTAAAGGCTTATTACTAAATAATAGAAATAATCAATATTTTAGTGTATAAATATTTACTTCAGTAATTCTAGGTGGCTTCCTAATTCATTCTAGCCAACAGTGTTTTGAGTTCACCACAATGCTTCTTGATGACTGACCACAGGTTCTTAAAGGAGTTGAGATCTGTTTAGTTTCCCGACCATGGGCAAAAATATTCAATGTTTGGATTTTTTGAGACAAATCAATAACTTTTTTGCTTTTCTACATCTGCTCCAACATGTGGAAAACTACATGGATCCTCTCCAGATTTGACAATGGGGTTACAAAGGAGGACCTATTTGTGTGTTCTTGGGCAGAATTGTGAATAAGCAATCCAACACATGGATAGTGTCAGGATGCTTCACTGTTGGCAGAAAAAGGCTTTTGCAGCGCTTACCTTTTCTTCTCTGGACAGTTCGTTTTCTTAACGTCCCCAACAACAGGAAAGAAGAAGTCCTTTTCATTCATCTTCTCCAGTTCATCCTTGAATGTCCTTTAGAATTTCAGTCTGTTCTTAATATTTTTCCTCAGAGAGAAGAGATTCCTTTACTACTTTTCTTGTCACACGGTCATTGTTCACAGGTCTTTGCCTGCCTTCTGCCAATCTTGTACAAGCTTTGCACTGGTGGCTACAACATTCTGTTGTGGACCCATTGGATGTTCTAGTACATCTTGGACAGCCTTCAAGCAGATGTAAGAAAGCAAAAAAAGTTATTCAATTGTCAAAAAAAAAAGAGAACATTGAGTTCTTTTTTGCCCAAGGTCGGGAAACTAAACAGATCTCAACTGACCACTGGTCAGTCCTCAAGAAGCAAGGTGGGAAACTGTGGTGAACTCAAACTTGAGGCCTTCTTCACCATAATAGGACCTCACAGCCTGAAGATCTTCGTGATCTGAAAAACTGTTCTTCACATTTTGCTACAAAGGAATGGTGGCTGCACATATTACTTTGGAACTGACCATTCCTAATTTAAGAGCAGAATTACTGTAATCCAATCTGCACCTCTTTTCAGTCTGCTGTTTGTGACTGATCATAACTGGACTCATCAGCTTCAATTGGGCAGCATAACTAAACTAAAATTAAGTTAGCCTTTCATATTTTGGCTAAACACAAATATAGTAAAATACTAGAGAATAAATCGAGTGTAAATCTTTTAAAACCCATATAATAGGGCGACATGGAATAGTTTTTATTTTTATGGCCAGAAATGTCCAAAAACAACCTACTGTAAAGTTCTCTGGTCTATCTGTGAAAACAACTGAAACTTGTGAGGCAGTTATTCACTATCACCGTGTGGTGTTTTTGACTGCAAATAAACAGTTTGAAAAACAACAATCAAACACAAAAACATGCCAAACACCATCTGCACCAATAGGATAGTAGTAGTAAGAGGTCACCCCTTACCTTTATGTCTGTGGTCATGAAATCCTTTGAGCGACTGGTGTTGAAGCATCTGAAGGACATCACAAGTCCTCTAATAGACCCCCTGCTGTTTCTTTCAGAGGTGAGGCTCTGGATCATCTTTTCCCATAATAACCATCAGCACTGGCACCCCCAGTGGTGTGTTCTCTCCCTCTCTTCTCTCTGGACTGCACCTCAGCGGATCAGTCTATGAAACTCCTGATCTTTGCAGACTACACCACTGTCACTGTTCTGATCCAGGACAGTGATGAGTCTGCATACAGACAGGAGATGGATCGGCTGGTCCACTGGTGCGGTCAGAACCACCTAGAGCTAGATGATAATGGACTTCCACAGAACACCCACCACTGCCTCCCAGAGACTGGACTTCCTATGGCAACTCAAGAAGTACAACTTTCCACAGGAGTTGCTGGTCATCTTCTACGCGCCCATTATTAAGTCTGTCCTTTATTCGTCCATCACTGTGTGGTTTGGTTCATCCACAAAGCAGGACAGGTTCAGACTGCAGCAACCAACCAGGTGTGCAGAGGAATCAGAGCTGACCTTCCCTCCCTCCATCCAGGGCCTGTACAGGTCTACGAAAGGGGCAGCTAGCATCTCTGCAGACCCCACACATCCTGGACAAACTGTTTAGACCTTTACCTTTAAGTCAGCGGTATGCTATTTGCTCTCTCTCTCTGTGCATAAATCGAAATCAAATTCCTTGTTGGTGCACTTAATGAAGCTGGTTTTTATTCTAAGGAAGCTCTTTGTAATGGAGTGCTATTTGACAACTGTGCAACAAAAACAAAAACTTTAACCAGCGCAAACACGCTTTAACTGTTTAAACGCAGCTTTAACAAGCTGCTAATTACAGTGGTGGAGGGATTTTAGCTGTGGTTATTTGATATTTAAATAACTACCGAAGGTTTAACAGAACCTATTTGCAGTCTAATTAGAAAAGGTTTGGATTTACCTGTAGAGGGCAACAGTAGCGGTGGCGTTGCCACGTCAGTTAATCAGAAGAAGGTAGGTTCTGACGTCAAGACGTACGGTTTGAGCATGCTTACTACGCCCGAACATAAACAAAGACAGGACGTTTCCCCGCATTCAAATCTGACCCGACTCCAATTTATATGTCAACAACCCCGACAAATCATTAAGCTTCTTAGAG
Source organism: Valencia hispanica (assembly GCA_963556495.2). Taxonomy (NCBI): domain Eukaryota; kingdom Metazoa; phylum Chordata; class Actinopteri; order Cyprinodontiformes; family Valenciidae; genus Valencia; species Valencia hispanica. Next base: position 58,402,514 of record OY747700.1, on the reverse strand, counting down.
CTGGAACCATGGAAAATGCGCTGCTGATGCGAGTTAGCGTCTTTACCGACCAAGGAGGTAGGAAATACATGGAAGACGTGACCGAGGTCATAGTGGAGCCCGAGCCGGGAAAAGATGAGCCGACGCCGGGTGACGGGGGAGCCTTTACAGTCAGCTTCTCGGCTGTGGATTCACACCCGGACCTTAAAGATGGGACCACTGAGACTGTGCAGCTAACAGAACCATCAAGTGAACGAGTTCGAACCGAAGATCAACATCTTTTGGGGGATACCTTTCCACCGGGAAGTGGCTGCCCACCCCGGGATCAACAGAGTCCCTCCAGTCGCTCCCGCCGTTCCGTGGCGTTCTTCGCGGTGTTCGATGGCCACGGGGGTAGAGAGGCTGCGCAGTTTGCCCGAGATAGTTTGTGGGAATACATAAAGAAACAACGCGGGTTCTGGTCCGACTGTGACCGGGAAGTCTGCACGGCTATACGCAAAGGATTCGTAGCCTGCCATCACGCTATGTGGAAGAAGCTACGTAGGTTCAGCAAAGCCTCACGAAATTCTAACTAATACAAATTAGTCTTTAAATAGTATAGTGTTTATTTCTCTCCTGTCTGTTTTTAACATCATTTCCAAAAACCAGACTTTGTAGAACTCAAGGATGCGTTGTCGACACCGAGCTGTATATTGTTAGCTTACTCGAAGGTTCTACGGCAGCAGTAATTTTCCACTGCCTGTTGAGCGTTTTATTGTTTGGAGGCGACCACGAGTTTTCTTTCACTTTTAGCGGTGGTTTGATTCGTGGTTAATTATAAATAAGACTATTTCGTGTTTTTTTTTAATTTAAACATAGGTCCTAACGTTGCTGAAGTTGGTATATGATTCAATGCTTTCTATTAGGCGCTTGACTAAAGGGTCATTTCGCTGTTTAACAAACAAACAAAATCTGATTACATTTGCTCAACTCTAATACGCTTGTGTAGAATCCCTAGTTATGTTATTCTAAACCAGAGGTGTCCAATGTCAGTCATCAAGAATCCTGCATGTTTTTACGTTTGTCTCTGGTTCAACACACCTGAATCAAATGATGGCTCTGCCATTTGAATCAGCTGTGTTGGAGCAGAGATTCATCTAAAACATTCAGGACACCGGTACTTGAGGCCTCGATTTGGACACCCCTGTTCTAAACTATACAAGTCTTATAAGAGCAATCTTTGAAGTTCGTACTCCTTCAAAAATACAAAGATGGACCCGAGTACAGGTTGCAGCAGGATACTGCTGGTCCTCACAGATTGGGGTTTGGACCCAACCAAGAGATCGTGAGGGTCTGCACAATTTTCTCTGTGCTGATGTTACCAAAATTAGTTTTGTAAATACATTTATACAATCTAAAAGACAAAGAAAATAGTCTACATAGCCTACAGCGTAAAACAAGGAGAATAAAAACAAATCTACAATTGCTGTTTATTTTTGGGAAATAAAACAAGGTTTTATTAATCACTTTCACTGCATGTATACAGATAGGAGTTGGGTTTGGGGGGTCCTTGTTTGTCTTGGACACAGGCAAGGGGCTTCTCGAGGAAAAATGGTTGGAAAACACTGTTTTAGAGCATGATCTATGGCATAATAAAACTTGTATTCTAGTTATAGAAGTTCTAGGAATGGCTTGTCCAATGCTTCTTGACTTTTAAGTCAGATTTGATCGGGACCAGACAACATTCAGTTTCACAAATTATAAACAACTTTAAAGCTCTGGGGTCTCATTTACTAAACTTTGTTAAGAAGAATCATCACTAAAACCATGTAAGTTCAGCAAAAAAAAATTACTTGGGCAAAGAAAGTTTTAGACCTATAAAACTTTGAGTACACACAGCTGTACCCAATTTCCGTTTTATTAACACACTTTGGATCTTATCCCTCCTCCTACACACCCACTTCCTGGCTGATCAGCCAGTCATCATCATGGGCCAGGAAATCTCTAAATAACTCCCCAAATCCAGATGCTGTCAATGGCTGAGCTTCAATTAGCACCAACTCATCCATTGTGCAGCTTTATACAGGAGTGTCACTGTAGTATTTACATTTCTACTCGGTAGTCACACTTATTGCTACAAACCTTATCAGTTACTATAAATCACAAACTTTGCATAGAAAGTGACTTGCGCAACTTCAGACCTCATTTTGTACATAATCAAGCTTTATAAATGAGACCTTTCTATTTTAGATGTTCCTCTGCTCCAGCACACCTGAATGAAATGACTACAGTTGTGGCCAAAAGTTTTGAGAATGACACAAATATTAGTTTTCACAAAGTTTGCTGCAAAACTACTTTTAGATCTTTGTTTCAGTTATTTCTGTGATGTACTGAAATATAATTACAAGCACTTTATACGTTTCAAAGGTTTTTACTGACAGTTACATGACATTTATGCAAAGAGTCAGTATTTGCAGTGTTGGCCCTTCTTTTTCAGGACCTCTGCAATTCGACTGGGCATGCTCTCAATCAACTTCTGGGCCAAATCCTGACTGATAGCAACCCATTCTTTCATAATCACTTCTTGGAGTTTGTCAGAATTAGTGGGTTTTTGTTTGTCCACCCGCCTCTTGAGGAGTGACCACAAGTTCTCAATGGGATTAAGATCTGGGGAGTTTTCAGGCCATGGACCCAAAATTTCAACGTTTTGGTCCCCGAGCCACTTAGTTATCACGTTTGCCTTATGGCACGGTGCTCCATCGTGCTGGAAAATGTATTGTTCTTCACCAAACTGTTGTCGGATTGTTGGAAGAAGTTGCTGTTGGAGGGTGTTTTGGTACCATTCTTTATTCATGGCTGTTTTTGGGGAAAATTGTAAATGAGCCCACTCCCTTGGATGAGAAGCAACCCCACACATGAATGGTCTCAGGATGCTTTACTGTTGGCATGACACAGGACTGATGGTAGCGCTCACCTTTTCTTCTCCGGACAAGCCTTTTTCCAGATGCCCCAAACAATCGGAAAGAGGCTTCATGGGAGAATATGACTTTGCCCCAGTCCTCAGCAGTCCATTCACCAGACTTTCTGCAGAAGATCAATCTGTCCCTGATGGTTTTTTTGGAGAGAAGTGGCTTCTTTGCTGCCCTTCTTGACACCAGGCCATCTTCCAAAAGTCTTCGCCTCACTGTGCGTGCAGATGCGCTCACACCTGCCTGCTGCCATTCCTGAGCAAGCTCTGCACTGGTGGCACTCCGATCCCGCAGCTGAATCCTCTTTAGGAGACGATCCTGGCGCTTGCTGGACTTTCTTGAACGCCCTGAAGCCTTCTTAACAAGAATTGAACCTCTTTCCTTGAAGTTCTTGATAATCCTATAAATTGTTGATTTAGGTGCAATTTTAGTAGCCACAATATCCTTGCCTGCTAAGCCATTTTTATGCAACGCAATGATGGCTGCATGCATTTCTTTGCAGGTCACCATGGTTAACAATGGAAGAACAATGATTTCAAGCATCACCCTCCTTTTAACATGTCAAGTCTGCCATTCTAACCCAATCAGCCTGACATAATGATCTCCAGCCTTGTGCTCGTCAACGTTCTCACCTGAGTTAACAAGACGATTACTGAAATGATCTCAGCAGTTCCTTTAATGACAGCAATGAAATGCAGTGGAATTTTCATGGCAAAGAAGAATTCATCTGATCACTGTTCATAACATTCTGGAGTATATGCAAATTGCTATTATAAAAACTTAAGCAGCAACTTTTCCATTTTCCAATATTTATGTAATTCTCAAAACTTTTGGCCACGACTGTACATTACCTCTTCAGCCATCAAGTGCTGCAGAAGTCTGATAATCATCCGTTTAGTTTAGTCAGGTTTGGAGGTGGAAAAACATCTAAAACATGCAGGACGGTGGGTCCTGAGGAACAGTATTGATATCCTCTGTTTTCTAGAATCTATTCTTTGTGATTCCAGTTGTGTACGAAGACAGATGGTCAAAGTCCGGTGACAGCTAAATCCAATGAATGGGTGATCCATTGCAATGGTCCTGTAGAGAGCACTTAATGCCATCATAGAGTTCATTGATTTGAATCAGCTGTGTAGGAGCAGAAACGCATCTAAAACACAACGCTGGCTTTTGAGGACAGGAACTGGTCATCCCTGGTCTACACTAGCTCAGTTCAGGCTTGGCCACTCGGAGTCTTGGAGTTTTCACTCTTGATCCAGTCTAAGGTGGTCTACATCAGTGTTATTTTTCATACCTGGTCCTCAAGACACTGCTCTGCATATGTTAGATGTTCCACTGCTTCAGGACACCTGATTTCACGTGATAGTTGATTAAAGCAGGGAAACGTAAACATGCAGGGCAGTGTGCCTTTAGGACCAGGTTTGGGAAACACTGGTCTCCATTACTAATTGTGAGGTATTAGGCAATGGTGGATAAATACAGCAGTGCCAGGATAATTCAGTATTTCTCTCTTCTTATCAGGCTGCTTCCACCTGACTCGGACATTTAGCAGTAAAGTATAAACATATCTAAAATGGGATTATTTTGGGGGGATAAATCAAGAGATATTAAAGTCATTTGCAATATATACATTGCACAGACAACATATTTGATATATTGCATACCAGAAATGTCCCAATCAAAACTGCATTGTTTCCACAAGTGGAATGAAAGATTTTCAAATCGAAAGTTAATCATTGTGGACATGTTTGGCTTCTGACTACAGTCATACGTCAACATGCGAAATAGCGTAAAATGAGCCGTTTTTGTGTTTAGCAGGTAAATAACTTTTTACCTTCACCCATGTACTAAATAGGACGCCAACTTCTGGGTCCTACGGAGCTATAGCAGTTAGCTATAGCAGTGTTAGCCGTGGCTACCCTCTTTAAACAAAGCACATCATCGAGGATGCTAACTGAGTTCAGCAGAGCTGATGGAGAACCATGAACGTCATATGTCGTGTTTTATGGTCATGCGTGGCCTTTTCAGTTAGTATCAAGCCGCGCACACACGTTATGCTGAGCTGGGGTTGTTCTGATACTCTCTGTGTGTTTGTTTGTGTGTCAGTCAGGCTGGACCTGTCGGGGCATGTCAGCTGTTTTTTAAACAGGTCACGTTCTTATCACGGTGGCTACACTGCGCATGTCTGTTGAGGGCTGCATTGTAAACGCATGTTTCTGAACAGATGGGACCTGTCCTTAAAATCTGAGTTACTATCAGAGAACTAAGCTTACAAATAAAAAAATAAACGGGTCTGTTTAACGATATTGGACAGTGATATTATAGACTACATTTTTCTGCTATATTTTTTGTTTCTTTTGTGTTGAGTATTGTTCATTGTTAGTCAAGTGGTTAAGATTGAGCTCTTTAAAAGCTTTACACAATCATGTGTATTGTCTTTCTTTGTTGTTCACAGCTGAATGGCCAAAAACTCTGACAGGCCTTCCTAGTACATCAGGCACCACAGCCAGTGTAGTGGTCCTCAGGGGGAACCGTATGTACGTGGCTCACGTAGGAGATTCGGCCGTAGTTCTGGGTGTCCAGGATGACCCATCAGTTCCATTCATCAAAGCTGTGGAAGTGACCCAAGACCACAAGCCTGAACTACCCAAAGAGAGGGAGCGAATTGAAGGTCTTGGAGGGAGGTAAACCAACCATAATCCCTGCTTCTGCACACATTGACGATGGGCTACAATAAGAAACAGTTAGAAGTAAACAATACTGAAATTTCTGGAAATTGTGGGTTAATCAGGAAGAAATTGCTAAAAAACAACAACAATGAAACATGTCTAAGCATCTTTCTGTATGACAAAGCACTAAAGCAGGGACAGTGTGTGTTTTCTTAAATGAATTGGTCTGTTTAATTTTATTCAAATCCCTGTAATATGAAGTTTGAGGTGAATATTATTTTCCAAGCCTCTGCTGTCAGTTGAAATGGTCAAAACTGGCTAATGTAAGTTTGCTGGTGTAGAGGTCCAACTTGGTGACAGTAACACAGATGCATAAAAAAAGCCATGGTAATCGAATAAAACAGGATTGCATATAGCAATCAGTCCAGTAGAAATGAGTCGGTACATTTTAATGTTCAGTGGAATTGTGACATTAATCATTCAGCCAGTGTAAACAATGGCCATTTAAACATCCTGAATACCCAAACCCAAAAAAGGTCATATTTGTGCTTATATAGACTATGCACGCATTTGGTGGCAGCATGCTGATTTGAAATAGGGTTTCGGAGTAACCAGGCCTGCTTTTTGTAACCAGTTCATTGCAGATTTTTAAAGGAATCTAGTTGCTTATGTTGGGACTTTAGATGTTTGTATTCTGTCACCAGAACTTGTTTCACTTGCTCTACGAGTCAGAGGAACATGCAGGTGCAGGTACATTTAGGTTGGGGAGAAAGCTGAGAAATACTTATTGTTGTAAATGATGTGGATTAAATAATCAACTATGATAATAATGCTGTTGAACAAAACCCAGTTATAATGGCGTGCTCCTCCAGTCAGACTGAAATTTTTCTACCAGGTTAAGTTAGTGAACCGTCTGCCAAAACACGTTTATTCTAGTGTGTTTACATAAATTGAAATTAGTTTAATGGTCATTGGATTTCAGTGTCATTAGTTAGGGTGTACCACAAGTTGAATTTTTTAAACTGTTTTTAGATTTATTTTCTAACACAAAAGAAACAAAACTATACATTCCCAGGCATCATATATTAATAGTGCATGGAAGACTAAAGAAGAAAAAATCAAAAAGTAGAGAAGAAAACACAACTCTAACCCCTCCCCAGTAGGTTTCAGAAAGATGATTATTATTAGTAAATGTAGAGTGGGTGAGTAGACTTGTGTACATTTACTGCGTTGCAGCATAGTGTGGGGTTCCCCCCAGTTAGTGCTATATTCCTGTAGGTAGGCATGTCCTTTCAAAGAAATCAGATCTTAGTTGTAATTGACATGTCGCTTAGTCCCGCCCACCTTAGTTACTGTTGCTAACTCGGACAAGTCTTTGCAGCTAACTTCATGTTTACAATGAGAGTGGTAAATGTCGAAACAATTCCTAAAGAGGCTTTTGACAACTTTTGAAGCCAACAACTATTAATATCTTAAAGAAGCCTTCAGGAAGGTCGCCGTTATGCCATGGAGGGCTGTGTACAACACCAAACATTCATGTTTATAGTTGTCATGTTGAGTTGACTCTGCGGTCTGCCACACAACTTTATCTAACGGTTACATTTTCCATGTTTTGTTTTTGGTTTGGGAAATTAAATAAAACCAATGCCGTTTATTATCTTCTCGGGAAACCATGCATCACTTGTGCATGTACCCCAGGCACATCATTTAACCATTTTCATGCCTTGAAACACAAATCAACCCAACAAAAAACATAAAAGTGTCACATGCCCTAATGGCTCTCTATGGAGCGAGACAACTTAAACATCCGTCTGTTTATTTCTAGGAAACTGGAAGTTGAATGCTATTGGTTTGTTTGTGTTCAGAGGGCAGGGCTTAGCAAGACTGAGCCACAGGTCAATTGAACAGTTAGAGCCTCCATTCCTTAATCCTCTCAGTTTCTCAGAATTTTAATCATAGCTCTGCTCCTTATGAAAGAAAATAAACAGCAAACATCTCATAGAGAAGTAGTTTTAACCTATTGCTCTGACTAAAGGAAAGGAAAAAAGGAAGCAAGATTTACAGATCTTTTTCCTGAACTTCTGTTATCTAAAACTCTTTGTTTCTGTCATCTATGTGGACTTTGCTTGATAAAAATGCAAACGCCTCTCTTCTCTTATCTCCCTCAGTGTGATCAAGAAGTCAGGAGTGAACCGGGTGGTCTGGAAGAGGCCCAGACTCAGTCACAACGGTCCAGTTCGTCGGAGCACTGTTATTGACCAGATACCTTTCTTGGCTGTTGCTCGAGCTTTAGGTGAGAAACAGCCATCTAGGCAAGTTCATGCAGATGGTTTGGATATTCAGAAAGCTCACAGATTTAATCCAGAAGCTTAATTATACATTTAAATAATAAAAATCATTGCAGGAACTTGGAATAACTAGTTGCGCTACTGTTGATGTCTCTTTAAATCTTGTACATCTTCATTAAAGAGACATGAGGTATATTAATGAACATATTGAAACCATCCAGTTTAACCTTTTTAAAATTCCCAAGAAAACAATAAGCAACATTCATTACCCTGACTGGGAGTCACACTTCTTTATATTTGACGACAAGCTGTACATCATCATGCTAATAGCCTGATTAATGTTTCTATGATAACAGTATTTTTTTCTTTGTTGTGTGGATTACTTTCCAGGTATAGTACCTACTGTCTGTTAGGAACTGGTAATCATAACTGATGGTATCGGGGTGTGTTTTATTTGACCTAATTCAACACTTTGCCTTTTCTCATCACTGAGGCAGTTTGGGTTTCTCTGATTCCACAGGTGATTTGTGGAGTTATGACTTCTACAGCGGAGAGTTTGTGGTATCTCCTGAGCCAGACACCAGCGTTGTGATTCTCGACCCTCGAAAACACCGCTACATCATCCTGGGTAGTGATGGGCTGTGGAATATGGTACCACCTCAAGAGGCCATCTCCATGTGTCAGAAGAATGATGAGGAAACGGTGAGCTGTTTGGGTTGATGTGATTCTGTGGTGCTTTAGCTCTGCCATTGTTGTAGCTTTCTGATTAAAGGTTAGATAAGGAAAGTGATTCATGTGTGATTGGGAATCAATAAAGTCTCTCTCATTATCAATCATTATCAGTAGAATGACAAGCATTCATCCCTCCAGGTGCCATGTGGGGTGTCAAGTGCCAGGCGGCTGGTGAGCCATGCGTTGCTGCGGTGGCGCCAGCGCATGTTGCGTGCTGACAACACCAGTGCCATTGTGATTGCACTGCTGGAACCTGGGGGCTCCCAAGAATCGTTCCACAATGAAGAGGTCCTGCTGGACCTGGCCAAAGTGTCCCAGTGTCCTCCTACATCTATATCCCGTGCAGACACTCCTCTCCTACAGGTAAGGATAACTCAAAGCAAACCCATTTAGCCCCTCACAGTTTAGGAAGATCGGCCATAATAAACCAGCCGTGTGTTTTATGCTTTAAACGTAGGAAAATGTTTCCAATTTAATTAGTGAATTCCTTAATGAGAGACTGTATTTTGAAAAAGATTACACCATTTATTTCTCATAAGTAACCATCTTATGTTTATGTTTGCTGCAGCAGCCTCCAGATGAAGACTCTACCTCTGCCATGTCTGAGCTCCTCCCTGCCCTGGAGCGACGGGATGGGCTGTCTGGAGGCAACAGCTTCTACCACATGACTCTGTCAGACCCCTTCGCTCTGACTCCTCTGTGTTCAAACAGCAGCACGGACCTGCCCGGTCACTCCACTCTAACTGACAGGACGGTCACTAAAAGATCTCTGAACGGATCACCTTCGTCGGGCCTTTTGGCAAAGAAGGCTAAACGCAGAACTTCTGACAGGCCACCGCTGGTCCAGCACAACACTGAGAAGAAACAGAAGGAGTCCAGTAATGTCTCTCCCATTCTTCAGCAGCATAACAAGACCACAGTGTGTGTCTGCTGAAAACACACACCAGCTGTTAACTTTGTCTCCTATGGCTTTCTGTGTGGGATGATTGCATCTCTGAATGACAGTCACAAAGCAACCTTTGTTCAGTGTTGTGCTACAACAACTGTTTAATCCAAACCCACTTTAAACGTTCTTTCATTGGGTCTTTATTTGCAATCCGTTCCTAGAATCCTGGTGGAGCAGAATCTAAGCCGGGGTGACAGCTTGGACTGCAACCAGCACACCACAAACATTCTTTGCCTTACTATGCTCTTCCAAGTGCAGGAGAACCCAAAATCAACGACCCTCTTTACCTTCAGTGTTTGGGCTGGTGTAGAAAACAGCCACTCATTAAAACTTCATATGAAGAGACTTTAATTTAAACTGTAGCACCCAGTGGCAGATAGCACCCATACCTGCCGTTAGATCCCCGTCTAAATCCTGCATATTCCAACTTCAATTGTGACTTACTCTACTACAGTGTGTGGTAATAAGCATAAGAATTAGTTATGCATAATGTTGCTGGTGTATATATTATGAATTTTATAGCTGAGTATTTAAGTATGTAGAGCTGTTTATGCAAAATGAATCTATTTTTATACATCCTTTTATGGTATTGTAGAAGATGAAACTCCCTTGTAGATGTGCACCACCACAGCTTCCATATTAAACACACCCTGTGTTTTATTTAATCACTGAAACCTCGTCTTGAATATTAACAGAAGGTGCTGCGTCAGTCACAAGTCACTAAGCTAGTACTGTATATTTATATGAACTAACGTCAGCGTGTGACCATGTTTGATTTCCTTACACATCAATCCCTTTGTTGTTGAGACGGGTTTCTAATGGTTTTTTTGTTTGTTTTTTCAAATTGCATCATTAAGGAATCCTATTCCCTCACTTAATTTTATATTGTATTTAGTGATGACATTTGCAGTTGTTTGGGGTGGTTATTGCTGCCATTTGTCCTTTTTAAGTCTCCAAGCTGTCCTCTCTGTCTCAGTATTCCCACATGTTGGATTTTCTTTCTTTACCAGATTTTTGCAGCTGTTAGGAATAAATGTTTGCTACCATGCCTCCCTCCATATGGTAGCTGCACTACAAGGAGCAGTTATGTCATGCTTCACGACATGGAAGTCTGATGAATATGTGGTTTCTGACTGGATATGGGCGGGTTTTTTAGCAGTCCACTCTGAAGCCTGGGTTCAGTCAATTGGAAGAGGTCAGGAACTGCTGGGTTGTAAACTGAGACTACCAGATGCCAGATAGAGTACATACGAGACTCATTTCTGAGTAAATACACTATTCATGGATTACATTTTTTTATTTTATACTGTTGAAATGATTTAGGAGGGATATTAATTTTTATGATAAAAGAAACGGGGACCAGAAGATGCCATCTGAGTTTGAAGCAGTGATGTGAAGGACGGACACATCGTAATTGAAGAACTGAGTGAATGTTGTATGTGTTATGTTTTTTTCACTGAGCTAACTGGAATCTGTTCTATGTTGCCTGCCATTAAGGGAACAAGGATGGTCAGATTTGTATCATTCTTTCAGAGCACACTCAGATCTGTCTCTTTCTGCAGTCAGTAGTATTATGGATTGTGGGAATAAAAAATCTATTATGTTTGACTCAATATGTAGACATGCAACAGAATGTACATGTCTACATATTGAGTCAAACATAATAATAGATTTTTTAGTTCTTGCCTTGGTTTGATACTCTTGATTTAGATCTTTTATCATTTTATTCCTGAAAAAGCTTCTAAAATGTCGTCTGTTCACTTCCAGCCCTTGTTTTAAAAGCTGTCCTAGCGCCTGTCATGCATGTTTAATGTATACATGTGGAGAAAAAAAACAAGCACTTATTCCAAAATGGACTTATTAAAATAATATGCCCTGAAGTTGTGTAATAAATAGTTTCATATTTTTACCTCTGCTGAGCAGATTATGTTTTTTTGCCAGGGTTTGTTAGTCTGTTAGCAACATAACTCAAAAAGTTACTGATAGGTTTTGATTGAATTTCCAGGAAATGTCTGCGGTGTGACCAGGAACAAGTGATTAGATTTTGGGGATGATCCAGATCACCATCTGGGGGGGAGAGGGGGGAACTGAGCTGTCTTAGCGAAGGTCTGCGCTCTGAGTGTTTTCTAGTTTACTTTTGCACCTTGCTAGTTTTTCTTTGAATTTGATACCTGCTCACTGTCACATGTTAAACCCATCACTTTATGCTTCCATGGTTCTGTTCTGATCCACATTCATTTTCATGAGCACAAATTCTGATCCACTAGAGGAGCTTTAGGGGGGTCATAGATTACGAAACTGCCATTTACTTTGTTTATTTAGGCAGCTTGGGGTGTCAGATGTACTGTACCTAATGCAGATACCAGCTGGTGGTTTACCTGCAAACCATTGCTGCCTGTCACACCTCTGCCAGTGCCTTTGCACAGGTGTGCTCCTCTACCCACCTCTCTGAGCATAGGCAGGTCATCAACTGGGGACCACCAGTCATCGATGTTTCACTCCTTTAACCCCAGTACATCTGGTGGAGGAGCAAAGGCTGGGATTCTTCCCAGCCACCCCCTGCTGATGCACTCGGTGTTATTTGGCCCCCAACTCCTATCCTTTCTTCTCAACCAATGCCAAAAGCTACCCTTCTCAGCCTCTTCTTCCAGCTGTTTGATGGCTCTCTGATACACTGCTCCTGTGCATCCCAGGTCATGGAGCAGGCGAAGCATTGAGGACCCAACGATGCCCCTGCATCTCATTTCAACAGGGCACATGATGGCTTACCAGCCAACCTTCTTAAAATCTCTAGCAGGTCTGTGTACCTAAAACTCCAAGGTGAGAGAACGTTTCTTCTCTGGCGAGGGGATATGATGGTTTCTGCGGCCCTCGCGAACAGGATTGGATGTCTCCGTGGAGCAGGAGGTCTGCTGTTGGCCTCCTGTGTGCCATCTCTGCCAGCTTCTTCAGCACCAAGTAATGATGCCACCTGTGGCGGCCTTGGGACAAAGCTATCTTACAGCTCGACAAGATGTGCTGGAGGCTTGCATTGCTGACACTGCAAAGAGGACAGATCTCTTTAGCACCAAGCCATTGGTGGAGGTTTCTGGGACAAAGTAGGGTGTCATAGGTGGCTCTGGTCACGAAGCTCAGCCTGGCTAGAAGGGATCCTCCACAGATCAGACCTTGATAGGAGCCTGTCCTGTCCTCCAGCCTCTCTGCCGTATCTGGGACATCACTTTGATGTTAGGACGCTCCTGCTCAGTCCTTGTCACCTCTGCTACCACCATTACTTTCTGTTCTTCCTTTGAGGCCTTTTGCCAAAAGTGGGGGGGGTTCACTCCTTCCAAGGCCTCCTCGACCCTTCTGGACTCTTCCAACTATGTTCTGGTGCTTCAGCCTGCTGATTGCCATATAAACCTCTTCTTGGGCTTTCCGCTTTCTCCTTTTTCATATTTGGGAGCCAGCTGTTCTCGCTGGTCCATGGATTCCCTCAACTCCAACACCATCCGGACCTTTTCCTGCTTGTATCCCAGGCTGATGGATTGCAGTGGCAGCTGTAGTGTGTTCCTCCCAATGAGGCCAACATTTGACAGGCATCTTGGCAGTCCCACCCACTTCCTGATGAACGAGTTTGCTAACTTATCCATCTTGTCTGCTGCTGACAAAGGGACATCAGTCAACTTCAGCAGTCACATCACCCTTGGGTACACTACGATTTGGTAGCTCCATACCTTGTATAAAAATCTCCAATCTCCAAGCTGCTCTCCAATGAAAATTCATTTTTGTAATAACGCGTGACAGGCGGTATACACACCCCATCAAACGTACATCTCTCTGCCAACATCATTGCTGGCAGTATATAATTGTTGTTTATAGGATTATTAATTTACAGCTGTCTGGGTAAACCGACCAATCAGCATGCAGCTCATTTAATATTCATTAGCGGGCGTGGAACGCCAGTCTTTCCATTATATTGCTTTATTATAGGGATGTGTTTGGCCATTTATCATCGCTCCAGGGCCATTTTCAGCCCCAACAAAGTTTCATATGATATACAGAGGCTCAAAAAACTGTTTCCAATTGTCAAAAATGTTGTTCTAGAATCTCTTTAATTTGACCAGCTAACGTGAGCTACTCCCACAAAAACATGCACTAGTCCTGGGGCTGTATTCTGTCTCCTCCTGGCCGGCTGGGGCGCCTGAAGGGTTGGGGAGGATCTGCCTGAAATAACGTGATCCTTCCATGCGCTATGTCCAGCCGGGGAAACCCCGTCCCATCAGGTGAAAAAGAAGGGCCTGCCCACTGCCCAAGCATGAAGGAGGCTAGGGTTTCAGTGCAGGACCCTCCCGTGGCTGGTAGAGGGAGAGTGGTACCCCGGGACTGGAACTAGGTAGGAGCACTGGGTGATTAATAATGGGAGAAAACCGTGGGATAGAAAAATCTTTAAAAAAATAAATAGAATCTCTTAAAGAATTGCTCTATCGCTGGGGTCTCCAACTCCAGTCCTTGATACATACTGCCCTGCAACTTTTAGGTGCATCCCTGTTCCAACACAGCTGAATCAAATGACTGGATGACCTCTTCAGTATGCCAGCAAGTTTGGCAAAGGCCTGGTAATGAGTCGTTCATTTAATTCAGCTTTGTGGTATCGTTTGAGATAATGCCAACTACTAAACATTCTCCCTCTCCTGTTACCAACGTTTTACTTTCTTCAACATAGAAAGCAAAAGTACTCTTACATCAGTTCTTCTGCTCTTTCTGTTTCTCTGCTCTGTCTCCTCAAACCCTCAGTTGGTTACGGCAGATGGCTGCTGGTACTGAGCCAGCTTCAGGTTCTGTTCTGCTGGAGGTTTCTGTTAAAGGGGAATTTTTCTTCTCCACTGTCGCTACATGTATGCTCAGTATGAGGAAACTGAAATTAGTCTTTTGGCTATAATTTGTTTATTTACACATTCTTTGTAAAATGTTCAATACACTGTCCCTATAAAACAAATAAAGGTTAATAATAATAATAGTTTATGTAAAGTCAATGACAACGCAGGCGACTATGGAGAGAAAATAGTCTCAAAACATATGTGTGTGCGTAATATTCGATTTGTTGCTTGTGTCAGCCTGTTTGTGTGTAGCTGTGGGTACTTCTTGTATGTGTAAAACATGATTTGTAAACTGTAAAATACATTTTGTGCATAACTTCGGGCACTTGCAATTGTGTGTTCAAATGTACACACAAATATAAATAAATTATGAGTACAAAATACATTTACACACGAACAATTTCAAATTACAGTAACTCAAAAATAACTATGAATTCAAAACGGCTTAAACGCATACAAATTGTTTAATACGTATGCACCAATCGCCTGATACGCACAGACAAAACCACATTTAACACAGATCAAACTTACAAGTGCACAAGTATGGAGGACCTTCCCTGCCAAAATTGACAATGAATAAATAAATGTGGAAATAAATAATTGAATACATGTGGAAATAATAAACGTGGAAGGAAATAAATAAACAAGTAAATGTGAAAATAAATAAATGTGGAAATAAATAAATAAATGTGGAAATAAATAGTGAAATATATGTGGAAAATAAAGAAATAAGTAAATGTGGAAAGAAATGTGGAAAGAAAATATGATTGTAAATAAATAAATAAATAAATATGGAAATACATAATTAAATGTATTATTTATTCCCAAATATATTTATTTACTTTCAATTGTATTTACCCATTTATTTATTTATTTCTACATTTATTTATTTATTGCTATATTTATTTATTTACAGATGTATTTTCAATGTTATTTATTTATTTATTTACAAATGTATTTATTGATCTTTATTTATTTATTTACAAATGCATTGCCTCATTTATTTATTTCCACATGTATGTAGTTATTTATTTATTTACAAATGTATTACCTCATTTATTTATTTCCACATTCATTTATTTACTGTCCATTTTGGCAGGGACGGTCCTCCATTGTTTTTTCCTGCTTCTGTTTTAATGCGGTAATGCATAAGTGGAATATCGTTTTGAGGGAAAGTGATAAGAAAACTCAGATGACCCAGCATTCTACCAGCATTTAAACGAATTGTGTACTGCAAATTTGGAGACGTGAAATGAGTCTCAAAACCCCTTGTGGACTTGTAACTCTGATCTGTGTGTAAATGGGGTTTTGTCTGTGTATCAGGTGATTGCTGCATACATATTTAAGATTTGTATGCCTAGGAGTAGTAATTCTTAAATTAGTGTAATTTGAAATTGTGCACGTGTAAATGTATTTTTACTCATAATTTCTTGATATTTTTGTTTGTACATTTGATTGCAAGTACCCAATGTTGCGCACAAAATGTATTTTACGGTTTACAAATTATGTTTAACACATACAAGTACCCACAGCTACACACAAACAGGCTGACACAAGTTACAAATCAGGTATTACTCACAGACTACAAGTCAATGACTCAATATAATCTGCTGGGTTTCCTTAGATAGAAAACGTATTAAATATAGATAGTAAATTGAACTTAATGCACTGTTTAAAACGTAGGATTAGTTATGGATGACTGAACTAAAACGAGTCCCCGGAGTTTGTTGTGAATTGGCGCTATAACATTTGATTTTATTTCCCACCGGCCGGGTTTTATTTTGAAAGCAGGAGGAACTCAGTTGTGACGTAGACAACGTCCTGTTTGTGGTTCTAATGTGATTTTGGAGCGCGGGAAGAATCATGGGAACAGCGGAGAGAAGATAAACAGCTTGTGTTCTTCCCTTTTATGTACTTGAGAATAATTTTTTGATTAAAAGTTAGTTAGTCGAGAGCAGGAAACAGCTGCCATAACTGAAAGTAGCGGTGTTAAAAACCTAGCGCTAGCCTTTCAGGTGGTTGCTCCGGGACGTTTCTCAGCTCAGGTGGGTGGCAGCAGGTAACTTTTAATTACGTTTTGCCAATATGCTTTAGAATACTTAATTCTTTTTTGGTGTACATAGTTTGAGGTTGTGAGCTAATGAATGACATTAATAAAGTAGGACGTAGATTTAGCTGTGCTATCGTGGCTCATTCCATTTTCAAACAGACAGATTGTTCCCTGTGAAACAGCTGGAAAGGAGCATGGCAGCCTCTCCTGTGGAGTACACCATCGGCGGGGTAAAGATCCACTTCCCCTGCAAGGCTTACCCATCCCAGCTAGCCATGATGAATTCAGTAAGTCCACTGTATGCTTTTGTTTGTTTAGTCTTTTCAGTTTCCGATTAAAGGGAATCTTCTCTTCCGTACTTGGTAAACTGGTGGTTGGACTAGCTGTCATATTCACCCATCATTATGTGCTTTAGCTGCAGGGTCTGAAGCTCAGTTGTGAAATGTTTAGTTTTCATCAGCAGTTGGAGGAGGGTTGGAGATGGTTTCTCATACCAGAAAGGTCCTGGGTGGGAATCCTCACCCTTCTATGTTGTGTTTGCATGTTCTCCTTGTGGAGGCAATGGTCTTCTCTGGGTACTCTGGTAACTTCTGGCATCCCAGACCCTACATGAGTACTGAGAGTGTGTGAATGGTTGTTTCTCTCTGTGTTGCCTCGTTATAAATGGCAATGGGTGTACTCTAACTCTCAAATAATGACTTCTAGGGATAGGCACAGACTAGAGTTAGGCAGGTTTAGAAAATGGATGGATAGATATAAGTGACTGGACAGATTTGTGCAAATATGAGTATTTTTAGTCATTTACTGCATGCCTGGTTATTGTAACGATTGATGCTGGATATAAAATGATGTGATTATAGATTGGGCCTGTTTTAATGTAATGTATTGTTTCTGCAGATCATGCGAGGGTTGAACTACGGACAGCACTGTTTGTTGGAGAGTCCCACTGGCAGTGGGAAAAGTCTGGCCCTGCTCTGCTCTGCTCTGGGATGGCAGCAAGCTCAGATGGGTAAGGCTGCATGCGTTTTCAGATGGCAAACCGACTTAATAGTACTAGTAGCAAAATACTCTACAGACAGATAAACATGGTAATACTTTCTAATACTTATTGTAATAGGTTGTCTTATACTACTGCGTTTATCCTTTTTATTATTCATTAAAACAATAGACTAGATAACACTTGATTATTTGTTTTATTTGAATAAATAAACACAGCCTGGAAAAATTATTCATACCAAATTATTTTTGTCAGTAGTTTATTGGGATTGTATGTGATGCACAACAAAACGTAGTGGGTGATTGTCAAGTGGAAGTAAAATGAAGCTTGGGGTGTGTATGTTGTTGGTTGTTTTTTGCTCATTTTAGTTTGCCAAATAACTGTAGCTCAGCCAGATTAGATGGAGCGGAGGTTGCTCTAGACATTTATGTTGTCTGTCATTTTGTCTGACCTGGTCATAATCTATTTTTACCCATCAATTTTTTAAATGATAACATATTTAATAGTTTTTTTTTTAATTGATGGGAATTAATATTCAATCCAAACAAGCTGAACAGCGAACTACCTATAAATGATGAAATTGAACAATTGCAATTAAAATATGAACAGTTCCCCTGCTGTGGCCTGAACACACAGTCTCCCAACTTCCTCCTGCTCCACATTGAGCTGAAGTGCTCACCCACTTGTGTGCAATCAAGTAGATTACACATAAGTAGATTGCTGCATAGGGTTTTGTTATGAGATTTTTTGATTTTTGCCTTGGAGCAGCCAAAGTTTTGAACTGAGGAAACATTTCTCCAATTGAAGTGATCAGAAGTCAGAAAGACTCTGAATGAGCCGTTTCCTGACTTGCAGACACTTCAGTAGGAGGAAATCTTGCAGCATGCACCGGTGGTTGGCATGACATCGGGCTCTTGGGAGCAATGTGCTCCAAAGCCTCACTAACTCTCCAACCTCCCAGTTTGCATTGAGTACGGTGTCCAGGTCTGAGATGATGGTCTGATACTCTCATGGGAATCTTTTTTTGTTATTTGATTTAGTTACCTGTACTCCGTGTGTAAGGTTAAAAACGCTGTTCGTCTGTACCAAGTGGTCAGAGGTGTGAATATTAATCTGTCAAAATGACGGACGGCCTTCAGATTTTTCTGTCAATGTTTAAAAAATGTTCAAATATGGAAAATATTCCGTTAATGTAACACCTGAGATTGAGAGTGTCTGATAAAAGTAATTTTCCAAGTCTCAGGGTACATTGTGAGTTTAGGTCTGGACTTTGACTTGGCCATTCTTACACATTGATATGCTTAGATCACCTTGTAAACTATTCCATTGTAGATTTCTCCAATTTCTCCATATGGCCCATTATACTTGCTGACACCATAATCTCTGGTATTGTTTTGTCAGCTAAGCTGAAGGAAGGAGGAGGTCATGCTGGGGACAAAAGTCAGTCAGAAAAACATGTGGGTGACTGTAAGAAGTCTGAATCTCCTACCCCATGTCGATGTGTGTGCCACAGCAGCTCTGACCGAGCAGCAGCCCAGCCTGCTGTTGTGGATCTCACTGTTTCACCCTGCAAACAGACAGCACAGCCTTCGCACACAGCATCAGAACAGGGTAAGTGGCCCACTGTTCACTTTGGATAATAAAATTGAAGCTTAGTTAGTTTTTTTTTAAATTTCACAGTCTGTCTGATTTCTACCTATTTTGCGACATAATATCAACCTGCAGACAGCCAAATCAGTCATGAAAATAACCATATCTGCAGTGCTAGATGCTAGACTTGCAGCTGCTGCATCCTTTGTGCAGTTTATTCTCTCTTTATGGTATCCAAGTCTTTGCTCTGCTTTCTGTGTTGTAGTGCCACTGCCAGGGGATCCACAAGCTAAAGGCCATTCGTTAGCGTCTCGTCTATCACAGAAGGTCCAGGCCTCTCTTGACCCTGACTCCGAGAAAGATGAGGACTTCAGAGCAGACAGGAAGCGCATCCGTACTGCAGAGCACAAGGTGGTCATAGGTGGCTGCTGTTTGTCCTTAGACATTTATCCTGAATTTAATGGATTCAACAGTGGCCCTCAAGCTGGGCCCCCAGGGCCCACTGTCCTACTTGTTTTCCATGTTTTGCTGTTGGCACACTCTATGATTAAATGAGTGTGTCTTTAACAGATTTCTGCAGAACGTGATTGCATGTTGAAGAGGTAATACAGTCGTTTGACTCAGCTATGCTGGACAGTGGACCCAGAGGACAGGGCTTTGGGACCACTGCTATAAAATATTGAATTACTTTTACTTGTTTTAAATTTAGCACCAGCTTGAAATGGTTTGATCATCACTTGGTTTTAAAAAAGCACAACGACTTTCATTTTCTGAGTTTTATGTCTCAGAAATCATAAAAAAATCTCCTTGTTAATGAGATTAGGTTGTGAAAATATCACCTCAAATGTACAGAAAAACGTGGCAGATTTTACACTCAGTATTTATCAAGCAAAGATTAGGCCCAAAATCTGAGTTCATGATTATTCAATAACTTGAAGTAGTGCTTTTCTGAATGATTCTTAATAAAGTAAAAGTCAAGTCAAGTCTTAACATTACAAAAGACACCAAATGAAATTAATCTTTTTTAATCTTCAATCCTTTCACTGATGGAAGGAGGTTTTTGCCCAAAATCTCACCATACACGGCCCCATTCATCCTTTCCTTAATACAGATCAGTCGTCCTGTCCCCTTCAGAAAAGCAGCCCCAAAGCATGATGTTTCCACCCCCATGCTTCACAGTGGGTATGGTGTTCTTGGGATGCAACTCAGCATTCTTCCCCCTCCAAACACGGCGAGTGGCGTTTATTCCAAAGACTTCTATTTTTGTCTCATCTGACCACATGACACTCTCCCAATCTTCCTCTGGATCATCCAGATGGTCTCTGGCAAACTTTAGACTTAAGCAGGGGGACCAGAATTTTAATCCATGAAGACATAGTGTGTTACTAATAGTAACTTTTGTTACTTTGGTCCCAGCTCTCTTCAGGTCATTGACCAGTTCCCTCCGTGTAGTTCTGGGGTGTTTCCTCACCGTTTTCAAGATCATGTGTATCCCACGAGGTGTCAGTGATCTTGTATTTATTCCATTTTCGAAAAATTGCTCCAACAGGTGATCTCTTCTTACCAAGCTGCTTGCCTATTGTAGATTGGCTCATCCCAGTCTTGTACAGGTGTACAATCTTGTCCCTGGTGTCCTTAGACAGCTCTCTGGTCTTGGTCATGATGGAGGTTGGAGTCTGACTGTTTGAAGGTGCAGACAGGTGTCTTTTATACGGATAAGTTCAAACAGGTTTCATTAATACAGGTAACGAGTGGAGGATAGATGTGCTTCTTAAAGAAGTAGTAACAGGTCTGTCAGGGCCAGAATTGTTGCTTGTTTGGAGGTGCTTAATACTTATTTTCTGCACCATTATGCAAATACATTCTTTAAATATCATACAATGTTTTCCTGGATTTTGTTAAACGTTTTGTCTCTCACAGTTGAAGTGTAACTATGATATAAATTACAGACCTCTCCTCCTTTTAAAGGGGGAAAACTTGTAAAACTGATTTTTGCCAAATATGTTTTGCCCAACTGTATATGTGAGGTATGCCAGGGTAAAAAAAAAATCTGTTCTGCCTTAAAAAATATAAACATTGTGAATATTTTGAAAACCACCACATAATCCCAGGTAACTATGGTGGAGGATCTGTGATGCTGTGGGCCTGTTTATCCACCAAATGCGTTGGGAACCTTGTTAGAGTGCACATTATGAAGAGGAAAAGCAAGTGGACTGAAATGCGCTCATCACTGGATCTTTGAACAGAATAATGATCCAGAAATATAAGGCGTCATTAACACAGAATTAGTTTAGCAGAAACACAATCAAACCAGCTTTTCTCTATCATGGTCTCAGTCTCCAGAACTAAATCCAATAGGAAACCTGTTGGCTGAGCTCTGTGTAAACAGGATGTTTAAAGATCCCTCTCTCTGTATGCTCCAACCCTGTTAAATGTCAGGATAGAGGAGTCAGTCTTTTCTATTGGTTAAAAAAAGGTTGGGCAGAGAACTGATGCCTAATTTTTTTGTTTTCTGTTTCAAAAACAAAAAGATAGAAAAGGTTGTTTCATAACACAAAACTTTACCTCCGCCGAACAACTGTACAGAAATTAAAGATTGGAACGTTCTAATCTTCACTAAGATGTTATGCTAATGAATGAAAGATGAATTATTATCAGGAATATTTACTACATCAAAAGCAAATGTTTCAGAGGCCTCTGAAACATTTGCTTTTGGTCGATCGTTTTGCTCACTTTCTGTTCAGAGCTCTCCTAGTCATAATCCATGGAATAAAAATCCCACCTTTACCTGCTTATTTTTTATGGACCTATAGCTAGGTTGAAGTACAGATAACGGTTATATTTTGTTGACCTTCCCAGTGGATAAAGAAACAAGATTCTTCAAAAGTCCTGTTGGCAGACACATTGAATTCTAATTCCTTTTTGCTTTTTAGAGCACCAAAAGGCAGCGCACACAACAAGGCGTCGTCTTTATGGATGATGAACCTCAGCTGGAGAATGAAACATCCGGTCCTCCGAGTTGGAAAACAGCCTCAAACAGCCAGTCAGCCGGTTTGTCTTCCTCATGCACTGTAAGTACATTTTACACAAGGACAGGACTGTCCTCAGTGGAATGGGCCACAAAAATGGCAACATTGTTTTCCTTTCTAAGCTTATTAAATATTAGTCATTTAATGTGCGCTTTGGTCAACCTTGTACTAACTAGGTGATTTATGTGCTTTCCTTTACATTCTTCTCTTTCGTGAACCTTTAAGGACCCAATCTGTCTTTCTTGAAGTGCTGAGTGTGAATAAGACAGTCCTTCAGCTCTATTTCTGCTTTCTTTGCATTGTGCTGTATATCTGCTGTGGTAAAAAAAATGCTCCTGTTACTGTGAGGTACGTGTCTGATCAGTGTAAGCGGGATCTTCAACTAATCTCTAGCATGCACAGCATCAAGGTCATGTACAGGGCCATCCTTAGCTGTCAGGAAGCCACGCTTCTCCTGGAAAGACATGTCGGAATGTTTCCTGTGGGAAAAGATGCAGTCTGGATGAATGCCTCTGTACACGTTACCAGATACTGGCATGAAACACAGCCATCTTCATCCTTCGTGTAGGAGCGACTGTGTGATGAAGGATGTTTGCTTATTGTGGCTAAAACTGTCACACATGAAAGGCTCTCGGCAGGGGAAACTGCAGCTGATTTGGATTTAATGAGATCCCTATCCTGATCATCCCGATGTCTTTTGTCAGCAATAGGTTTACGATCACAATTCAGAATGACCACTAGGTGGTGGTATACTCCACAAATTGAACATGAAATGTTCAAACTTGAGCAAGACAAAATATGAAGAGCTGCAATGAAAGTTTTTAGTTGGAATTTAAAAATAAAGCATGCTACATTACCTTCAGATAAAGCTGCTTCACTTTTATTTGTCCATGAAAAGAAATTCCTAGTAATGATTTCTTTATTTTCAGAAGAGTTATGACAACAAATACACATCAAATAAAAATGTTAGTTTAAATGGTTGTTGTGCAAAAGGCTCCCTTAATGTTATATTTTACAAGAAGTTTAAGTCTTTAATTAATTTAAGAACTCCTGAACCCCAGCTTTGTGTCACCTAAAACACATTACTCCTATTTACGTGTCTCATTTTAACCTGCCAGCTGTCCATGTTAAGTGTGTCCCATTGGTTTTGCGTTGGTGATTGTTGATGTTTTACAGCTGTGCCTTTAAAAAAAGAAAATCTGTTTGATTTGGATGCAGGTTGTTTACATTTGGTTTTTCAAGATCAAAAGCTCAATTTAATTGTTAAATTCCCACATTTTGCCTCCTATTTTTCCCATTTATCTGTTGTTCTACTTTAACATGCATTGGCCTAGCTACATGCTTTGCCACACTCTAAGATAAGATAAAATAAGCTCTTTATGAATCCCCAAAAGGGGAACTTACATGCTATAGCAGTAACACATAGCACAATATCCAAGGAAATAGAAACTTGAATTAGAAGGCCTCACTGCCTTCACCCTAATATCTTGCAAACTAATTAACTACAAAAGAATTGAAATTTTTGTAGTGTTTTGCTGGTAGTTGTATTTAATTGGTTGTCCAGAAATCTAAAAAGATATTGGTGAATACAGCTGGTAGGACATAAACCAATGTTTGATTTAAATAATCTGATCCAGTTAAGTGGTGAATGATTAACGCCAGACTGTAGAATCTGACCTACAAATTATATTTACAGCTCATTGATTGGTTACATCTACAACAGTGGTTTGAATAAAATATTACGTTTCCACTTCTTTTAGATGTTCCTGTGTAAGCTTCCCGGTTTACACACATTTCCACTGAATGAATTTAAATGGTAAAACTCTGTCTCCACCACTCCAAACAGGACTAAACGGGTCTACTGAATAAATATTGAAACATGGCCGTGTTACATTCTTACTACTGTCCTTTCTATGGAATAAATGAATACATTTTAATACAATTTAAAAAACAATAGCCTACTCTTTTAGATAAATTGAATAATTGGGCTTTTTTTTTATACATCCTGTTTCATTGTTTGTAATATTTGTTTTTGGCCTTTTCTTTTGTGTTTTCATTATTGCTTTTTACTTTAAACGGTTCTGAAAGAGAACATTTATTATAAGACTGCTTAACAATTAGAAGAAAAGTTAGCTTTTAAAAAAAAACAACTTTGGACACTACTTATCATTGGATTAAAAAGTCATTGCCATTACCTATCATTTTATGGTGTGAGAAGCCATAAATCTTTTAAAAATAAAACTCCCCAATAAAAAAGAAATGTTTATTTTAATATTTGGACCTGTTTTGGAATCTAGTATCAGCTGAATCAGTTCCATCCTGTAGATATTGTGATGTGGTTTCTGGTGAATCATTTGGGTTCAGCAGTAATCCTGATCCTAACTCCAGCAGGTTTGCCATGATCGCACAAATACAGCCATAGCTCTCACATAGTTCACTGGGGTGCTCTAACTCCCACAGCAGCACCGTGGCCTGGCGCAGGTGTGGAGCTTGGAATGGGAGCTCCGCATAGTCGGATGTGGAAAAAGAGGAGGAGGGAAAGTGAAGTCGAAAAAGCGCGTTTGTCTCCAGTTTCACTTTAGCTACATGACCCGGACTTCTTTGTCCCACGAGCGCTGACTGATGGCCTGAATGGGGCTCTTTGAAGCAAGCTCCAGTTTTAATTAAGAGGGTTTGCCTCGCTTGGGCTGCTGATCTGTGAAAGCCACAGGGATAAATATTGAATGGGGTTCACCCGCTGGTTACTGCGGTGGAGGGATAAACAGGTGCTTCGGAGGGCAGACATTTGCCAGGGCCCCTACCTGCACTATGTGGTCATATCAGGAGGGGGGGGGGGGGTGTCGGGTGTCAGGTCTCCCACTGTATTGGCTATTGAAGCCCACCCTTATTGGAATGAATTCCAGGCCCTCGAAAGCTGTGGAATGAGGAGCAAATTGGCTTCCAGTCAGAGGCGCCAGCAATGCCTAGCTGCTTCACTACCTGTGGCCCCCTGGTTCCTTGTGACTGCCCCCCCCCGGAGTGTGAGATTTCCATCTCTCAGGTGTTGGCCTGGAGTGCAGCAACAGAGAGCTACCTGTGAACATTCTGAGGTGTTCAGTAACACCACTGACCTCTGTTCTGTCTATTCCAGAGGCTGCAGCCACTGTGGACAATATGCTTACACTTGGCAGCTTGTGTGTGACAAGAACACTTCCAGTGTACCAGCAAAGACGTTGTGAAGGCAAGAAGAGCCTTGGTGTGCTTTTACTATCAACCATTCTGTTTGGAATTGGTTTTAGAAAACAGAAGTACTGTGATTGCCAGCAGCACCCAAAGAACTGTGGCATTAGAACCACTCTGTGTTGGTTGGACTAGGCCTGTCACAATTACAAATGTTTCTGGACAATACATTGCCCCAGGAATCATTCCGATAAATGATTTTGTTTTGAGACCATTTTCAACTAATGTA
This sequence comes from Valencia hispanica, assembly GCA_963556495.2. NCBI lineage: Eukaryota > Metazoa > Chordata > Actinopteri > Cyprinodontiformes > Valenciidae > Valencia > Valencia hispanica. Next base: position 58,376,979 of record OY747700.1, on the reverse strand, counting down.
ATAGGAATTCATGTATATCCTCTGAACAATCGATAAACTTTGATTTCTAAAGAACATTTACCACTGCAACTAGAAGACATTTTTATTATCCAATATAAGTGAAAAAACCACAGAAAAATGGACGAACAAAAACAAAATTACCCTTTAGAAAATATTAATCACTTGACTCAGACAATAAAAACAGGAAAAACTACAAGTTAGGAGTTTATTTTAAAACAAATAGTGCAAAGTAACAACAAAAACAGAGTTTGAATAGATAAAAAGACCGCAGTTTACTCTGCCACTACAGATAGGTGGACATTATATGCCTTTTTAAAAATCCAGTTTCTTTGGTAGAAAGAGGGAGACACGCGAGGGAAACAACCAAGCAAATCGAAATGATCGTGGCTGGGAAAATGATTGAGGTCATTTGAAATGATCCTACAGTTAACTGATTTGTTTATTGTGACTCCCCTGTTCTTCTAAGGAGTAGGTGCAGCATTCTGTTTACCTCTGCTGCCAGTTGTCTGCATTCTTTTCAGCGGGGTGTCTGCTCGGGGCTTTGGGGCCAGGCTTGAAGCCTTGTTGTCTTGGCATCTCGTGAAGCAGCCGCGTAAAAAGATACTCTTGTGTCAGCTGTTTCCTGCTGCAGCTCTTGACAAGGGGCCTCTATTCATCAAGATGCTCCTCTACGCTGCCCCTCCTCCCCCCACCTGCAAATGAATAAGTAATTATTGGCCATCTTGGTGCAGGATATTTGGATAGGTCTATTTAATGTGGCAGCAGCAGGTAAGGTGATCGGGCCCCAGGCCCAGGCTGTGGAGCGTAACTGTTTCAGAGGAGAAAGGTAACTTGAACTGGTGTTGGGGCCCTGAGCACCTCTGTTTGTTTTTCATGTGGGCTCAGGGCTCGTTATCCCTCTTAGCTCTGAGAGGCGGCTCTCTAAGAGCTCTATCTGGCCTACACTTCACCACACATTGTAATTTGTGATGGGCAAACATGCCTGGAAAATCTGAGCCACTGGGTAACTGGAGCTTCTCATCTGTCATCAGAAGTGTTACCTTCTGATCCCTTCGATAAGTAGCAATGCCAGTACCAATGCATGACATCACATGCCACTCATTCTTTTGTGGAATCACTCTGGTCATTTGCAGAAAACTTAGCAACAAAGGTGTTGGCTAGGACACTGAGTTATGTTTAGTTAATATGAACAAAAATGGTCATCATGGAAGAAATAAAATCAAGATTCTCATAAAATAAGGTGTTCAACAAGTTCCAGTAACCTAATAGAGATTGTGTTATTGATCTTGTTCACTGTATTTAGTGTCTTTTTTTTTAATGCTGACCAGGTCAGAGTGAAGCAACAAATGATGGTTTAATCTGATGAGAAGTCTGTGTCAACTAACAGTAAAGACCACAAGGGAAGAAGAAAACATCCACTTCTTCCTTCCTTTTTAGAAAAGAAAAAAGCTGACTTGTCTTAAAGAATTTTTTTGTTGAATTCAAGCTTTTACATGAGCTGATTTTAGACCATCTTCAGTCTAGAAGCAATAATTAATGTGATGCAGCAAAGAAAGGAGCTCAGTTTTTCAGGATCTGTTGTTAAACATAGTTTCTGTCTGGCATTGGCTGCTTTATCACTGTTTCCTGTAAGACATTCAAAACATGCAGCAGAAACCATTGATGGAAACTCACAGTCTTGTGGACATTTTAGTCTAATGCCAGTAATGCATCAGGACCAGGTGGACACCACTCTAAGCACTCTGGACTAATTTTTTGCATTGGTATATCTGACTTATTTTCCTTAGGTGCAGCAGCACAGAAGTTTGATGCACCCACATTTTTGACCACATCACATTTAACATTGCAGTTCTGCAGGTTCAGTTTTTTTTTATCACTGTCCGTATAGGCGACAATGACTATCCTTGAATCTAGTAAACGTGGAGTTCTTTATTTGAAGCAGAACCGTTGAAGATTGGTAATTTACTGGAAAAGTGTAAAATAAAATCTAAATTACTGATGCAAATGGTTTAAGGGTTTCTTATGAAGAATAATTTCAGACTTGAACTTGGAGAAGGGAAGTTCTTCTGCAACATTGTAGACAACGTTAAGATCATCATCTCTCCTCATCCGCTCTACATCCACTCTGTTTATCTGACGAGCCCAGCCTCCTCACCTCTCTCTGTCTGACTGCAGCACACAAATGTAAACATGTACAGGAAAATCTGGATAGCAGCCAATCAGAGCAGGTTTTCTTTCTTGTAATTATGTATATATACAGTGTTGAAAGAAAAGTAAAAAAAATCAAACTTTTACAATGGTAAAAAGATTTCTGTATCAGTAAATGTTTTACCGCTGTTTAATATTTTTTTTTTTCTATTATATCCAGCCTTTTCTAGTCTGGGCTTGTTCAAATATACGCACCGATGCCAATTATTATTCCTAAATATTCTATTCATAAAGACCAACTACGCTTCAAACAGTCAGGAATTTAGAACAGCTCTTCCCGTGAATAACTGAACAGTCAAAGACTGCACCACTTAGGAGCTCAACACATTAGCAGTATCAGTTTCATAAGCTCTACACTTTACCTGTGAGCAGGCAAAAAGAACTCACAGCGCCACTGGACGACCAATTATAAAGCAGCTAGATTTTCTCAGCCACCACAATGGTGGCCTATCATTTTTCAGACCTAGTAAAGGTCACCTGGTACTGAGTGACAGGATGCCTTATGGATTGATACAAATTCTTTATTCTTCTCTGTGTGTTACATTCTGTCATTCTGTCGGGCCGTTTGTTCAGGCAATGGATAGTGTTGCTGAGTTGGTATCATTTGTATCAACATTCCCAGGGAGAGTAGCCAAACTTTTAGTTTATTAATACTATAGCCACAACGTACTGCAGCTTGCTTTATTTTCATGATCTTTCAAGGAAGGAGTTTGGAATGATCTGGAATCAATCAAGAAGGCCAGAAATAATTTTTGAGCTAGTTATTAAGTGAGATGTCACTGTAACGGCATGGAAGGCCAGACTTCAGAAACATACCTGTCAAATTTGCTAAATAATCTTGATTAAGCATAACTTTTGGAATATCTTCTTAATTGTGTTGGTCCCCGTTTTGGTGTTGAAACAACCCTGATCTGTCAATGCATAGACTCCACCTGGGCCCTGAAGGGGCCCCTGACTGTTCTGCAACTAAGCAGCCTGATATGCAACCAGTCCAGTCTGTGTTCTGATGCCTTTTTGGGAAAAGCTGCATTCATTTATTTAGCAGTTTGAACTGGTGTGTTTTGTTGAACCACACGGGACAGCCTCCTCTCCATGTGCATCAGGGAGAATTAGCTGCCCAGGAACCTGTGGCTAGACAAATCCTGGCCACATCAGAGCTGGAGCACGCCTCAATAGCTGTCTCAACCAGTCATCAAGCCATCACAGTTGGGCTTTGTCACACTTAAGTGCATATGCTGCTCATTTTCCCTGCTTCTAACACATAAACTTTAAGGACAAATGGTAACTTACTGCCTGATTATGTCCATTATTAGGTACTAGGGGTGTAACGGTACATATATTTGTATTCAGATTTTTTGGTACGGCCCTGTCGGTTTGGTACGCACATGTACTGAACAAATCCAGCTGTAAGTGCAGAACTCAGAGCCCAGTGCAACGTTCTGTAATGCAACTTTTAAAAAGCGACACCAAAACAGAAAGGACTCCCAGCTATCACTAAACTCTGCTATTTGAGAAACATTTATGGTTTCTCATGCAGCTACAGTAGAAAAGGAAAGATGGAACGAACCAGAATTTTGTCAGTGAACACATCTTTCAACAGCAGTAAGGTCCATAACACATTTTGCAGTGAACTGAATGACTCACCTGAAACAATGTCAAGCTTAATGTAAACATCACTGATACTAGAGAAAAACCAGCTGATGTCCAACTCCTTATTTTGTATAAGTCGACGGATTCCCTGTTGATGAGAAGGGATTCCCCAACAGCTGCCCATCCTGCATTCAAGTACAGCTGGGAGACTAGGCTGTCAAAATATAAAAACAACTCCACAGTGATTTAAGCATGTTTTATTCATAAAGGTGGGCTAAGTATTATTTAAACATTTGTAAACATTAACACGGACTGTTTTCAAATGGTTACATTGTTTTCTTCTCTGGCCATGAAAAAATATATTGATGCACCGATATATTGCGATATGTTATGTCATGAGATTGTATAGATATTCAAAAGCAATGTATCAATTTTTTTTGGAATTTTTTTTAATATATATTTTTTTATTTGAATGGAACCATTAGTGATGACAGTCATTTTTGAAGTAAAATTATAAAAGTATGACCGCTAGTTGGTGGCTGTTTTCAACTTCTTCATTCCAGTTGATCAAGTGGATCTAGTAATAAAACTGGATGTTATGTATGAAACAGGTTGGAGTGTTTAAATGCTGTGACAGTTTTTCTACAGTTAAATTCAGTTTTAAAAATCACAATATATAGTCTTACTCATAGTATCCCAATATATACTATCATCTCCCCTGTATTGTGATACATATTGTATCACCAGATTTTTACCAATACTTATCCCTAGTAGACATTTTTGATTTTTATATTTTTGTGGTCGCTTATATTGTTATAATTGGATCAAATTGTACAGTTTGTAATTGGGTTCGAGTCCGAATAGATTGAAAAGAATCAAATAAATTGGTTTTGAACTGGATTTTGTGAAACTGAAGGATGAATTAAATCCATTTGTCCTAGCTGCTATGACCTTTGTTGTAATGCTGTTATTAAATAGAATAAACATAGAAGAAAAGGAAAATATGTTGAACTTAAACTATAAACCTTTAGAAATCTGTCTTGTTCTCTGTCCAGGCCTCCAAACCCTGCTCCTACTGCCCATGTGCATCAGCCAAAGACATCTTGAAGGACAAGGACAAAGACAAAGATGGCCAAAAGAAGATTCCAAAGATCTTTTTTGGCACGCGGACCCATAAACAGATAACTCAGATCGCTCATGAGCTGAAGCGCACTGTTTACTCCGGCGTACACATGACCATCCTTTCCAGCAGAGATCACACGTGTGTCAACCCAGAAGTGGCGCCTCATTTCAACCGCAACGAACGCTGCAAGGACCTGCTGGAGGGCAAAGATGTGAGGAAAGGAGACTAGACACACAAACACACAGAAACGACTTCAACGTAACTTTAGTCTTTGAATCACATTCTGTTAATGTTGTTAAAAACGATTGATGTATGCAAAATACATTTGTTTTTATAATGACAACAGGGGATAGATACACGTTCTCATAAATTTGTTAAAATAGCTGCAGTATGTGGTCAGGTTAGACAAAACTGTGAAGCTTATAGCCTCAGAGAAGCTTTGTACAACTGATCCACAAGACAACTTTTGACACCCTAGAATGCCAAGAACCATTTTTTTGAGACATGATACACTTGTAATCCCCTATACTGTCCTGAAGTCCAGGCGCCTACTGTAATGAGGACAATTATGCTGTCAATGGAGGTGTTGGCCTCCCATGGCAATTGTCTCACTTTGCCATGAAAAAGGTGGCCCAGAAATAACCCCTATCTGGACCAATTGTCACTGACACCCTGTGTGTTTATGACCCTCAGGGTCTGTTGCAGTCATTGTCATGTTACCAAGCAGTACAGACACAGTGATTCCTACAGAAACGGTGTTCCGCTGCTCGTCTTCAGTCGCAACACCTGCCCTTGTTGCTGCATTTCACTCAAAGCATTTCTGAACATTATGGAAGTAGCTGTGGGCTGTCTATCCCACGGTTCAGTGTCACTGTGACACATCGCTTAGAGAAGGAGACAGTTCATCCCCGGTGATTATTGTGATTACTGAAACGGAGTCCACCTGTGTACAGTGTTTTTGTAACAGTGGCACCTCAAGCTGTTAAATTCATGAAGGACAGGGGGGGACACCTACTGGGACACATCTGTTGACAGCAGTTAGGACTTGATACATGAGGTGCTGCCTCAGCATTCCCTACAGGAATGTTTGGATGTGCTGCTACAAAAGCAAAGGTGCTTCCTGGAATATTGTATTCACCTCCAGTTAAAGCCAAAGCTATAGAAAATATGTTCAAAGGGTTTCTCTGAACTATCACACATAACATTGTTGCATCCATTTAAAATCTCTGTTTTAGTGTTCATGGATCTAAAGTAAGATACAAAATTGTGAATTATTTAATAATTTCAGCTATCACCCATGATTTGGTGACTTACACAGATTTATTTGGAAAACATAAAGATGTTGTCTTGGCCAAAGGTTATTCCAGTTTGGGTGTTGTCTGGACCATTCAGCTAAACTCACTTCAAAAATGCTTTATTTATCCCAAAAGTAAATTAAAAGTTGTTGTAATGCATAAAATGCGAGTATTTTCAAAGAGTGATTATGGATGGTGATGCTAAGTGGCTTGAGGGATCTCCATTAGGAGTCAGTCTTGCAACCAATCTGAAGAGGCCTCTGAGTGAAGACTGTTGCTGTATGACAGTCTCGGGCAGCTGAGACAATATTCCACAGCAACATATCCTTAATGACACCATCAGTTGCTGGCTAGCACTGCTAGTCCACCTCGTTTGCTCTGGCCACTCCTTTTTAAATCTCTCTCTGAAAGCTGGAGAGAGATGTTAGAGTAGGGTATATGATCCTTTCCCATTATGTTGGATGATAAAGATGGTTTGAGCTTCCTCCTTCTCTCTCTCCTCTTTGGTCCTGCTCTTCATCCATGAAGCTTCCTTCTCAACTCCTCTGGGCTTTGAGGTTGTAGTTAAGGTGTTATTTGAGCTTTTAAGATGCTAATCAGCTGCTCCTGGTTGTAAAGACAATACCTTGTTGCCACCATTACGTATCATAACAACTGTGGTCAGTTTTAAAGTAACTGGAGGAAGCTACGCCACATGTACCCCTAGTCTGCTGTAAAATCCATTACTTTATAACAGCAGAATGTTATCATTTTATTTGTCTGTTCACTTGCAATGTGTTCACTTGTTAGCTGATGATTACTTCGGTTTTTGCTTTCATTTCTTGTCCAGAGCTTCTAGTTAGTGAAAACAAAGCAAGATATGAACCGTTTTTGATACTTCAGGCTAAGCCCCCTTTTTTAAACTTCAAAATGTGCATGTTTCAGGGAAGGTCATGCAGGTACTACCACGGTGTGCAGAGGATGCGGGAGCAGCACACCCTACAGTGGGTCCACGGGCTGCGTGAAGCTTGGGACATCGAAGACCTGGTCTCTCTGGGGAAAAGGCTCCGCTCCTGCTCTTACTATGCTGCTCGGGAACTTATGCAGAATGCTTCTATCATCTTTTGTCCGTATAACTACTTGCTGGATCCGATGATCAGAGAGAGTGTGAGTCCAAATGAAAAGGCTGACTCGAAGAACTCCTTATCGGATCCTAATGTATAATCAATTCTTTTCTTATTATCAATCTTTTGGGACCAGATGGAGATTGACCTGAAAGGCCAGATCTTGGTACTGGATGAGGCCCATAACATTGAAGACTGTGCGAGGGAAAGCGCCAGCTACACCTTAGAGCTCACTAGCCTGCAGGCATCCAAAGATGAGCTGGACGGCATGGTCAACAGTGACAGACGCTTGGAGCACGAGCCTCTCAGGAACTTCTGTTACGTTCTGATCGAGTCAGTGTTGGTGTGAGAAAAGTGAAGCTTATTTATCATCTCTGAGCATTATTTACAGTTTTCTGTTGTTCACTCAGCTGGATCCAAAAGAGTCAAGTGCTGCTGTCTGAACGTGGATTTGAGAGTTCCAGCAAAGTGTGGAGCGGAAAGGATATAGTGAGCATTTTCCACAGTTTGGGCATCACATTCGACACCTTTAGTAACATGAAGGTAAAGAAAAACGTTGCTTATTAAGACTGCATTAAAGCTCTTTGAAGCAGCTTAGATGAATTCCTCACCTGTTTTTCTAAACCCAGCAAAGCCTAGCTGCTGTGTTGGAGAAGGAGGAGCATGTTGTTTTGGTTAATGGTAAGGAGGACAGGGTGCCGATCTCAACCATCAGCTCATCAACAGCCACCATCCTGAAAAACCTCTTCATGGTGTTGGATTTTCTCTATAGGGACAGCTGCCGGTAAGAGACCAAACTCTGACGTGTTTAAACTCTTTCATGTTTCTTTGGTAACCAGTAACTCTACCTGTGTCTGCAGGTTTGCTGAGGACTACCGCGTAGCGTTGCAGAGGAGCTATGCCTGGACGAATCAGGTCCCGCCTGATGTCCCTGACGCCCAGGGCTTTTTGGTCCGGCCCCGCCCCCGACACCGTCAGAACATCCGGGTCAAGACGGAGGTTCTCTCACTGAGTTTCTGGTGTCTCAACCCTGCTGTGGTGAGAGGTTTTACATGTCAAACACAGTGTCTTATTACTAACCTGCAGAAATATGCTGATTTCAGTGGCACCAAGAATTGATCTGTTTTCTGAAGTCAGCTGTTAACATGGTGGCATAGTTTAACTCTGTGTTTGTTATTTTCAGGCTTTCTCTGACCTGAGTGGGTCAGTGCACAGTATTGTGCTGACATCAGGAACCCTGTCACCGATGGGCTCATTCTCCTCTGAACTAGGGGTAAAATTCACCATCCAGTTAGAGGCCAACCATGTGATCCAGAAATCCCAGGTTAATGAGACTTTAGTCCCTGTTCTTACATGTATTTATGGAAAAAGATGTATTTAGCTGTTTCTACAAGGAAACTTACTAACACTACTGGAATACATTAGTACAATAAATTAGGGACCTCAAATCTTTATTGCGATATAATCTAAAGCATGTGGTGTAATGATATCTATTACAATATATTATTTTCTTTATATGTAACAAAATGGTAGTTTATGCACATTCTCACTTTTCAGATACATTGTAGCAGAACAACTTCAACAAAGTTTAGTTGCCATTTAAAGAACATATATTGTGCAAAATGTATTTAAATAATATTCAAATCTTTTTTCCAAAAAATGCAACACAAAAATTATCACAACATAAAGATGAAGATATTTTAAATAAATTAAAAGGTAATTGTTATTAAAAACACCCAAAGTTAAAAAAAGTTATAAATTTAATATTGCACAAAAATAAAGCTGCACATATTTGAATTAAAAATGCTTCAAGTTCAACAGTTTTTTTTTCATAAACTGGAAAACAACAACTTTTAAACTTGCAATATGTAGTGTCAAGGTGAACACTGAACATCAGTATTTATCCTTCTTGATGACTTTAAAATGAGCAATCGTGGTATGCCGGTAGAGTCAAAATCTCCAAATTTATATAATTCCTACCTTATAGATTTTATATCGCTCACCCCTACAATAAATTAATAAACTGGTCAAAAAGGCCAGTTCTGTGCTGGGTCGGGAGCTGGACCCTGTAAGAACTGGGGTGGAGAGGCAGATGAGGAGGAAGCTGCAGAGTATTTTGGCTATTACTAAACTCGCCCTCCAAGATGTCCTAAGCAGCCAGAGAAACAGCTGCAGTGAAAGGTTGATCTCACTGAGAGGTTCAGGAGATCGTTTTTCCCTGCAGCCATAAGACTGTTCAATAGCGACATTCAACATGTTTCTTAAATTATTATAATAATTATTCTTTTTTTGTTTTGTTTAATATATATATATATATATATATAAATATGTGAGCACTGGACAAAATGAATTTCCCCCTCCTGGAGATAAATAAGGTATCCTATCTATCTCGCTCTCTTTCTCTCTGTCTCTGTAAGATATAAAAACAGGGCTAAATAAGGAGACATAGTCTGCCTTGCTCAAGTATTCACAGCCCTTGAACTTCCAGAATAGATGACATATATTTTACTGGGATTGTATGTGACGGACCCATACAAAGCTGTTCATAATTGTGACATGGATGGAAAAGGACATAAGGTGTTTTGTTTTTTTAAGATTGTCTGAGAGGTATATGTATTCAACACCTCAGTCTGTACTTAAGCTACAATTCCATCTGCAGGTCTTTTGTGGTATGTAACTGCTACTTATGCACATTTGGAGATTAAAAATAATGCCCTTTTTTCCTTCCAAAAAACTCCCGCTAAATCAGATGGGGGGGAGAGAGTCTTTGAACAACAATTTTTAGGTCTTGCCACAGATTGTGTTGAATTTAGGGCTGGAATTCAACTGGGACGTCCCACCATACGAATATGGTTTGAGCTAAGTGAAACAAAAACTAATTTGACTGTTGTTGCTGGGACATCAACCTCTGTTTTCTGTCCTGTTTAGGTCTGGGTGGGCACTGTCGGTGCAGGACCCCAAGGCCGAAAACTCTGCGCCACCTTCCAGCATGCAGAAACATTCGCCTTCCAGGATGAGGTGGGTGATTTGCTGCTCCATGTCTGCCAGGTCATGGCCAAGGGTGTGCTCTGCTTTCTGCCATCCTACAAGGTGAGCACACCAGCCAGACATTCCGTCTTCAGAGATATATCAAATGAGTGAAAAATACACGATAAACCAGTGTAATAAATTGCAAACATTGCTAAACACCTTGCACTACCTGGTCGAAGAGAAGAAGTTGCAAGAGATGCAACTAAGCAGAAATCAACATAGACATTTATTTCTGTTCTGAACATTTATCAGCCACAATAACAGATCCTACCTCCATCCAAAAAGCTCAAGACTAGACCTGTTTTTGTAAAAAAAAATTGAGACGACATGTTGTGAACTGGTGCTAAACTTAATTGAATTGAGCTGACATATAACAAGTAGAGTATTACGAAAGTAGTTTCCAAGTATTGACCACTGTATTATCACTACAGTGTTACCTACAGTATTTTCTCATTCCCGTCATGTAATATGTGCTCATAATATTTGTTTAGAATATAAGTTTAGCTGGGGTTTCAGGGTTTGCTTTAATATCACTGCCACATGTTACCACTAGGAGGAGCAAGAGACCACAAATTAGTCATTCAGGTGCAACAAAGTGTTTAGAGAAGGCCGCATAATGGTATACTGCGATATGATGTATATCAAGACTCTTATTTGGCTTATAAAGCAGAAGCATATTTAAAACGTAACCAACTAAATCTGAACTTTTAATGGACTTAGCTTGCCTTGCTAAAATACAGCTCTATCACATGTTATAATAGAGCCTTCCTAATCAATAGAGGCACTTGTCAGGGACTTGTTAAATGGCGTCATTCTTACAGAACTGTCTCCTCTTTCAGTTAATGAGGACACATCTTAGCGCACACTCATAGACACTTTGTCCCCTTTGTTTGTTATGCCCGTATCCTCATGAATAATGAATGTTCTGTGTAGCTCAGTTGTCACTATGTTTTAGTGAGGGCCAAATGGATTTCATATATCGTTGTGTGAATTTGTCCAAAATACACATAACGTCCAGTGTTAACATGTTATAAGTGGACAATCAGCATTTATCCTTTTTTGTCCATAATACATGTTGATGTAAAGTTGTTGATTGTGCCGATACTGTGTTCTCCTATGATGGGTCATATACTGACTTGTGTTTTGCCCTTGGCAGGTTTTGGTTTTGCCTTTGGCATGTTTTTATTTCTCACTTTGGACTGGTATTTCCGTGTGTCTCGTCCAGTGATCACTGGTTTGATTCGTCTGCAGTCTTTGCTTCCTATTAGGTTGCATTCTCTAACAGCTTATAATACCATCTTGTAAACACCAGGGGAAAGCTAAGACTCAGGTTTGTGTTGTTTTCCCCTTTTACCTCCCTTTTGTTGGCCCGCCATGCCAGCCAAGCAGTGTCTATGAGCCTTGGGATGTTTTTTTTCTATTATTGATATTCATGTAGAAGTCTTTCCCCTCTCTATGCTGGTTCATAAATATTTAATGTGCAGTCAGCTCTTAAAGATAAGGAGATGAGGGAATATGAAGGGCTGGGTATTAATTGGAGCCCATGGAGGCCTTGGTGGTGCCACAGAGTCCCGTCTCCCCCTTGCTGTGTGTAGTTGTGTGCAAGCAGTTGACATAGAGAGGGTAAGACATCTCGAGACGATTCTTTTCAGTACATTGAAGTGATGACTATCAGGGCCATCCACAAAGCTACGTTTGGAAAGGACAGAGGGCAGAGAGACAATTGGTGTTGAGTTCATTTGAACTTTTGTTCTGATTTTCTTTGCTTTGATTTTTTTTCTCTATTCTCATTAGCCATGACGCTGTTGCACTGCCAGCAAATTAAGGAAAATTCTAAATCTATTAGGTACTGCCTTTACATGCAAATCCCTACAATCCTGCAAACATTCCTGCAATCATGCTCAAGGACTTGCTGTCCCAAAACTCTAAATCTGTAGATCTGAAAGAAAGGACCAATGCTTTACAAAGTAGATGGGGTGTTCTGGTTAGTTAAAAAAACAGAGTTTGGTAGAGGTAGAGACATGAAGGGGAATACAAGATGCTTTTAAAGGAGATGGAGATAAGGGCCATTAGGTGATGTCGCCTCCCTGTCTGTGTGAAGACGTGTCCGGCGCCTGGGCTCCACCGAGCTCGTGTCAAATCAAAGTCAAACTGGAATGCGCTGCACTCCCACCAGCATGCACGGTCCTCAGCTGCTCATCTGAAGCACTAATCATGCAGCTGCACCATTACTGATGTCTTCTAGTAGGGCAGATACTTTTTCTGAGAAGGCAGGGCGGCCTTCAACACTTAATTGCTATTCTAACTCAGACTCACTACGGAGGCTTGGCCAAGACTCTGCTTGTTACCCACAGCGACAGGACGGCTGACGTCAGCCTAGGGATGGGCATAATTAATCGACGATCAATTAACTGATCATTAAGAATTTCATCAATGACATTTTATTTTACCAATCAATTAATGCATGTTCTGTTGCGTAGTGAGTTTTGAAGGAATGGAATTAATTTTGCTATGTGACAGTAATTAAACACTTTACCACACGAGGGTGATGACTGAAAATAAAACCCACAGGCCGACTCAGTTTCTTCCGAGTTTCTGTGTATTTCAAAAGTAGCATTGTCATGAAGAGGTCGCAGCAAAGTGTGGCGTGGGACCACTTTGACAATAAAACAAAGAAAAAAAGTCTCTGTTCACTGCCAACACTGCGAAGCTGTGTATAAGTACTTGAACGCACTTCCAACCCTGGTTAGAAGCGGAGCATCCTGCTCTTGGTCTCAACCTAGCATCAAGTCGGTGTTAGCACGGAAGAGCCGTGATGCACAACGAGCAGAGAAACTTCCTCACCGATTACTTTCTGAGGGAGGCTCCGCCACCCCTGGATTGCACCCAGACAGACTGGTGGAAAATGAATTAAACAAGATTCCAGAGGCTTGCCAAGTTAGCACGGAGGTCTGTGTATCACAGCGACGTCTATCCCCTCACAGCAGGTGATCTCAGCGCTGCAGGTCAGACGCAACAGCAGCCTGGTGATCGTCAGTCTGCTCACCAGGCTGCTTTCGCTTCTGACCCCAGCACATGTTAACATGCTCATCTTTCTCAACAAAAATCAGTAGACTGGTGCTAAAGTTGTATATAAGTTAAGTTTTTTTTCGTTTTTGTCTTTTTTACGCTGTTAATGAGCCTAATTCATTGTTAGGTACGCTGATGTCTCATCCTTTTTCTCGACTCTTTTTGCCAAATGTTACACAAAACTATTGGACCTATAAGAATTATATATTTTTTTACGAAGTTATTGTTTAACATGACATGATTTTTTTTGTAACTTTTTTGGAATAGAAAAAAATATGAGCGTCAGTTGTGTTAATGAGTACCGTCTTTTAGCTGTCGGCTCCGCTGCTTATTTTCTTTGTGCAACTACCGTAAATTAATTACGTTTAACTGCCACAAGAGGTGTCAAGAGATCTCAATGAGGAAACACCCTATTTTTCTATTCTGACTGCATTTTAATGTAGCCTATGAACATTGAATTTTAATATAAAAATATCAATGATTAATCGAAAATCGGTCGTTAATTCTCCCAATGATCGATGAAGACAGTTTAATCGAATGCCCATCCCTACGTCAGCCATCACCACAGAGTGATGTGGTGATGTCACACTGTGTGAGAAAGGATTGGTTGTAAAACAGAGTAATATTGTCTTAGGTTTGTGGTTATTACAATTGGCATGGCTAGCATTACTAACTGAAAATGGCTGCCTTTGGGTCTTCTATTCTATTCTATAGAATATTCTATTCTATTATATTCTAGAATTGCGCTGCTCTGGGTGGCTGCATGTTGGAGTGGCTCTGTTGGCTACATATTAAGTTTTGTTTTTTTGTACATTGGTTCCTCTTTTTTCTTAAAGAAGATTGCATTTTTTTGACCTGTATACTTTCTAGTTTTTGGTGCTGTGAAGCTGGAAGGATTTTTGCTGTAAATTATTCCCTTTTTGACAATTTGTTATGATGCGTAACCATGGCAACAATGTGGTTTACAGCCGGGAGCAGCTGATTAACATCGCAAAAGCTGAAATAATACCTCAACTGAAACCACAAATCCCCGATGAGTTGATAAGGAGGAGACGTGGATGCAGAGCAGGAGCGAAAAGGAGACAGAGAAAGAGGAAGTTCAAGCCATCTCTTCCATCGATCATAATGGGTAACGTAAGATCACTGGCTAACAAGATGGATGAACTCCAAGCCCTTACAAGGACTCAGCCAGAGTACCGTGAATGCAGTGTTATGTGTTTTACGGAGACGTGGCTGCTGGATCATATCCCCGACTCCAACGTCTGTCTGCCAGGCTTCCTGACTGTACGAGCAGACAGAGATCTGAAGACGAGCAGAAAAAGGAAAGGTGGTGGAGTAGCAGTGCTTGTCAACAACAGATGGTGTCATCCAGGACATGTTACTGTGAAGTGTCGTCTCTGCAGCCCAGATCTCGAACTCTTGGCAGTGAGTTTTCGTCCATATTATTTGCCAAGAGAGTTCACCAGTGTAATTTTGGCAGTTGTTTACATTCCACCTTCAGCCGTTGCCGACAATGCATGTGATGTCATCAGTTCCATTGTTGCTAAGCTACAGACACAGCACCCCAATGCATTTGTGGCAATATCTGGTGATTTTAATCATGCCTCGCTCTCTACTACACTTCCAACATTTCAACAATTTGTCAGCTGCTCTACAAGAGAAAACAGGACCTTGGATTTGTTTTATGCAAATGTAAAGGATTCATACACGTCCAAACCAAGACCTCCTCTGGGACAATCAGATCACAATCTTGTTTTTCTCTGTTCAGAATATAAACCACTTGTTCAGAGGCAACCTGTGACAAAACGAACTGTGAGAAAATGGTCACAGGAAGCTGAAGAAGCCCTGCAGGATTGTTTTGCAACCACAGACTGGATGACTCTTTGCCAAGCACATGGAGAGGACATCAATGACATGACTGAGTGTGTGACTGACTATATAAACTTCTGTGTGGACAACATCATCCCCACCAGAACAGTGAGATGCTTCCCTAATAACAAACCCTGGATCACCAGTGACCTGAAGGAACTGCTAAACAAGAAAAAAAGAGCCTTCAGGGAGGGAGACAGGGAATTACTGAGGAGTATACAGAAGCAACTTAAGGTCAAGATCAGAGACAGCAAGGAGGCATACAGGAAGAAGCTGGAGAACAAACTACAGAGGAACAATATCAGAGATGTCTGGTCAGGAATGAGAAAGATCACAGGTTTTAAGGACAGGAAGGATTGGATAGATGGAAGTCTGGACAGAGCCAATGAACTGAACACATTCTTCAACAGGTTCAGTTCAGGAACTAGCTCAGCATCCCCCTCTCCTGTTCCCAGCCAAACAGACATCCCACTATCCTCTGATCAACAGCTTTCCTGTTACACCTCGGATGTTTTATCCTTCACCTCAGCCATGGACTCTTCTAATTCCACAAGTTTGACTTCAACCAAGTCAGGAAATGCTGCTACCCCCTTTGCCTCCCCCTCCCACTTGTCTGTCTCCAAAAGTCAGGTGAAGAGGCAGCTGGAGAAACTGAACCGGAACAAGGCTGCAGGTCCAGATGGTGTCAGCCCCAGAGTCCTGAAGGCCTGTGCAGAGCAGCTCTGTGGGATTCTGCAGCACCTCTTCAACCTTAGCTTAACTCAGGAGAAGGTCCCAGTGTTGTGGAAGACATCCTGCCTTGTTCCAGTACCCAAAAGAACTCACCCATCAGTCATCAATGACTATAGACCCGTTGCCCTGACATCCCACATCATGAAGGTCCTGGAGAGACTCCTGTTGGCACCCCTGAGTAAGCAAACAAGAACGTATCAGGACCCACTGCAGTTTGCTTATCGCTGTGGAGTTGGAGTTGAAGATGCCATCATCCACCTACTTCAACCAACCCACTGTCATCTGGACAAAGCAGGCAGCACTGTGAGGATCATGTTCTTTGATTTCTCTAGTGCATTTAACACAATTCAGCCTGATTTGCTTTGTCAGAAACTCCTGAAGACACAGGTGGAGCCCTCAACAATCGCCTGGATCAATGACTACCTGACCAACAGACCACAATTTGTGAGACTGAAGAATTGTGTGTCAAACCAGGTGGTCAGCAGCACAGGAGCACCACAGGGGACCGTACTCTCACCATTCCTTTTTACTCTGTACACCTCAGACTTCCAGTACAAATCAGAGACCTGTCATCTGCAGAAATACTCAGATGACTCTGCAATTGTCGGGTGTATCAGAGATGGACAAGAAGCTGAATACAGAGAGTTGGTGGACCGCTTTGTGACATGGTGTGGAAACAATCGTCTCACCTTGAATGTGAACAAAACAAAGGAGATGATTGTAGATTTCAGAAGAAACAGGGATAAGTCAAACACTGTTTCCATCATGGGAGAAGAAGTGGAGGTGGTTGAGGAGTATAAATACCTCGGAGTTCACCTTGACAACAGACTGGACTGGAGGCGCAACAGTGAAGCCGTCTACAAGAAGGGACAGAGCAGACTGTACTTCTTGAGGAAGCTTAGGTCCTTCAAGGTTTGCAGCAAGATGCTGCAGATCTTCTACAAGTCTGTTGTGGAGAGTGTAATCTCTTCAGCCGTCATCTGTTGGGGTAGCAGCATCAGAGCCAGGGATTTAAAAAGGCTCAACAACCTGATAAAGAAGGCTGGTTCTGTTCTTGGGACAACTGTGGAAAATCTGGAGATGATAATGCAAAGAAGGATTCTTCATAAAATCAAAAAAATTATGGACAACCCTGAGCATCCTCTTCATGAGACAGTCACACAACAACAGAGCATCTTCAGTCGGAGGCTTCTTCAGTTTCGCTGCAATACAGACCGCTACAGGAAATCCTTCCTGCCCACAGCCATCATTATCTACAACAACTCCTTAAAGAATTGATTATATGAGCTATACCAACACTTAATTTCCCTCTGGGATCAATAAAGTATTTTTGAATTGAATTGAATTGAATTGAATTGAATTCTTCCCCCAGTGAACAGCTGGATTGCATTCGCTGATGGATAAAACTTTGGATTTAAAATTTGTAACCAGACAATTTATCTGTGCTTCCCTATCCTAACAGCTGTTTACTGGTTATTAAAGGGGCTAAATGCAATTTTCTGAAATTTAAACTCGCGACTGACCCCATGTGGCCAAAAACGGAACTGCTCTTCCTTTCTGCTCGCTCTGGTGCGCCAGTTGCTCTCAATCTTCGATCTTTTTGGGCACTTGTCAGGGGTTTAACTTTTTTAGTCTTATGTGGAGTTGCTGTCGGTGTCAAAGTTGTCCTTGGTCTCTTCTGTGTATTCGCACAATCTATTTAACTGCTTGCGAGTGCTGACTACCGGTAGTGGCAGAGGGATCTGAAACATTTAACATGAACGCGCTTGATGTCACATCTGCAGACAGCGCGGGAAAATCCGACCCGACAGAAAATAGAAAAAATTGGATGCAGGCTTATAGCTGCACCCACTGTGAGCTGACAAGGTGTCAGTATGGTCATCAGGAGATGTTTGAGTCATAAATGGTCAAATATAAAGGCTATTGTTACGTTTATTTTGGGGAAAAAGTTGCATATAGCCTCTTTAATCATTTAATTTAATTACTTTTAATGCTCAAAGTGAAGCGACTATTTCCAACCCAGAGAAATCATCTTTGAATTATGTTCCTTCATCTTTCTGTTTGAGACCAAAGTGACAATGCTGAAATAATTTGTTCACAAGACAGTTGCACGTGTTTCTTAATATTTCATCTCCAACTCCTTTGAAAATTGGTCTTTTTAGCGCTATCAGGGTTGAAAACGGTTGTCTTAATTCAAGGAAATAACCAAGCATTTTAAAAATGACATATTTAAAAAAAGACACGTTCAACCTAAGAACCCACTGAGGAACACATTTTCTCCATTCTCCAGATGTTGCCAAAGCATGAAGAGTAGAAACTCTTCATCTGTCCTGAGCAGACTAGCTACAGCCACAATTTGTTTCTCAGCAGTTCAGTGTGTTAAATCCAGTGCCAGCACTTTTACCAACAAAGCTTTTACACTTTTATGATTGGACATAGAAACCAACAGAAGTGGAAATAAGCAAATTATTACTGCAACTACCACAATGTTTGGTATACTTAGTAGTTTGGGGAACAGTATATTGTATATTTATTGTTGCAGTATCAATGTACACAATATCAATATCACAAAGAGCTGCTAGGACTGCAATAAACTTAATTAGCTAATTATATAAGTACCGTACATTAAGGCTCTCTCTGACAGTAATGTATTTGGCAACGCTTGTTGTTTAATGTAACAGAATTTTTTTTATGCAGGCCTTAAAACGTTCTGCACCTGTTTCTAACAAGTATTTTGTTAAGGTGTAAATAATCAGTTTAGTTTTTGCAGTATCTGGAGATCCTGCTATCTATCTGTTGTATTATGGTTGCAATAATCCCAAAGCAGAAACACATTCATGCTGTTAAAGTCCTTCTTTTAATTGTTTACTTATTTAATTAGTGCAAGCCATATTACATTCACAAAGATAATTGCATGTCTTCCTAATATTGTACTGCTTTTCCTGTCAAAATGTATTCATATTCTTTGGTACAGCCCTGTCAGTTCAGTACGCACATGCATCAAACGAATCCAGCTGTTTTCTACCTGAACACATGCAGAATGTTTATGTGCGGAACTCAGAGCCCAGTGCAACATTCCGCAGCTCATCTTTAAAAAGGTGACATCAAAACAAAACAAAGGACTCCCAGCTATCACTAAACTCTGCTATTTGGTAACCTCAATGGTTTGTCATGAAGCTACAGTAGAAAAAGAAAGATGGACGGAACCAGAACTTTGATTATTCTGTTTTAGCAGTGGGGGACTTCTTTATCCAGGAAAGACTAGTAGAAGAGGCATTGCATCTCGTCAAGTCAGTTGAGGTGGTACGGGCTTCTAATCAGGATGCCTTTCTTTGGAAATGTTCTGGGTACATCCCACTGGGCGAAAATCATGTTGCAAACCAAGAGCCCACTGGAGGGCTTTATATGCCTTATTACATTCACTACAATTATGGAAAATATGTAGGGAAAAATTTTCTAAACAAGAAAAACAACCCTTCAGTTAGGAAGACATGACATTTTTAAGTAGTATACAGAAACGACTCAAAATCAAGATTAGAGAACGATATCAGAGGTGTGGTAAGGGATGAAGATCACAGGTACAGGTGAGTGGATGGATGGAAGCCTGGACAAAACCAATGAACCGAACACATTCTTCAATGGATTCAGTTCAGGACCTAGCTTAGCATCCTGCTCTGATGTCCCCAGGTGAACAGACATCCCACTCTCCTCTGACCTACAGCTTTCCTTTCACACCTCAGAAGTTTTATTCTTCACCTCAGTCATGGACTCTTCTGCTTCCACAAGTTTGTCTTCAACCAAGTCAGGAGATGCTGCTACCCCCTTCGACTCCCCCTCCCACTTGTCTGTCTCTAAAAGTCAGGTGAAGAGGCAGGTGGAGAGACTGAACCAGAACAAGGCTGCAAGTCCAGATGGTGTCATCCCCAGAGTCCTGAAGGCCTGTGAGAGCAGCTCTGTGGGATTCTGCAGCACCTCTTCAACCTTAGCCTGACCCAGGAGAAGGTTCCAGTGTTGTGGAAGACATCATGCCTTGTTCCAGTGTTGCTGCTACGTTTGCCTCCCCCTCCCTCTTTCCAAAAAAGTCATTTCAATCCAATCATGCATACATATCACAGTACATCAAGTTCTGTTCATTATTCCATACTCTAAAAATGCATGTAAACAAACAAACAAGCACAGCAGTCCTTTTTGTTCTCTCCACATCCTGGTGTTCAAAATCGCCAAAAGACCATATTAGATAAACTGGCCTTACAATATAAAGCATCTAGTGCCCAAAAGCTGCACTGACTACATATTACATCGACTATAGAGCACCGTTCTGGCGAAATTATCTGAGGCTGATGTTGGGCTGACCAGTCATAGACGTGCGTTCTCTGTCTCGTTCGACGGAAAAATTGGGCTCCTTGGGCGGATAATGGCGCTGTGTCTCTGCACCTCAGCAGACTGAGAAGTATAAACTAGGCTTAACTCTGGGCATTTATCGATTAAAGAGATGCTACGCAGTAAGGACGTTGATCTGCTAGCTTTTAGCATGAGGCCACACTATCTACTGCGGGAGTTGTCCCCCCCTCTGCTAATGCTGCTGCAGCCTGCGATGTCCTCCACACTGTGACCAGCAGACTCCAAACACAACACCCCCAGGTCCTTTTTCTAATCTCTGGGAACTTTAACCACATCACCTTGTCCTCCACTCTACCCACCTTCACCCAGTAATAACACCTGCCACACCAGAGACAATAAAACACTGAACTTATTGTATGCCAACACCAAGAAGGCTCACAGAGAATCGGCTGTGACACACACAGTGAGGAAATGGTCAGAAGAGACTGAAGAGTGTGGGAAGACCTCTACACACCTCTAGGGAAGGATATTGACAGCATCACTGCCTCCATAACAGACTACATCAACTTCTGTGTGTGGAGAACACTGTACCCATCATAAAGGTACAGTGTTTCTCCAACAACAAGCCCTCGATCAACCTGGAAATAAAGGCTCTCCTCAAGGAGAAGAAGAGAGCCTATAGATCTGGAAACAAGGAGGAGCTGAGAGCTGTGCAGAGAGAAATCTGAGATGGAAATTTAGACAAGGAAAGAACATCTACAGGAAGAAGATGAAGACAAGGACAAGCTGCAGCAGGACAACCTCAGTGGGGTTTGGAAGAGCCTAAAGACTATTTAGTTCTCAACCATCTTCACCCCCTGGTGAGGTCTTCATTAGATCCGCTGCTGTTTGCCTACCAGCCCGGCATCGGGGTAGATGACTCCATCATGTACCTACTGCATCGAGCTCTGACTCACCCGGAGAAGCCTGGAAGCCCTGGGAGGATCATGTTCTTTGATTTCCCCAGTTCTTCCAACACCATCCAGCCTGGACATCTCAGGAACAAGCTGGAGCTTTCATGGGGTGGACCACCACATGTCGAAGTGGATACTGGACTACTTCACAGGACAGTCACAGTATGTGAGGACACAGGGCTATCAGCCCCACAGGCTGGTCTGCAGTACGGGAGCCCCACAGGGATCTGGGAACTGTGCTGGCACCGTTCCTTGTCACCCTCTACACTGCAGACTTCTCCATCAGCTCCCCATGCTGCCACCTTCAAAAGTTCTCGATGACTCTGCTATTGTCGGCCTCATCACAGGTGAGGACGACTCAGAGTACAGACAGTGGAGTCAGGACTTAGTGAACTGGTGCCAGCAGAACCACCTCCTGATCAACATGGGGAAAACCAAAGAGTTAGTGGTGGACTTCCACAGGTGCAGACAAACCACACCGACACCGGTGAATATCCACGGAGTGGACATTTAGATATTGGACTCTTATAAGTACCTCGGTATTCAGCTAAACAATAAACTGGACTGGAATCACAACACTGATGCTCTTTACAGGAAGGGTCTGAGCAGACTCTCTACTTGCTGAGGAGGCAGAGATCTTTTGGAGTCCAAGGAGCGGTCCTGAAGACTTTCTTTAAATCTGTAGTGGCATCAGCCATCTTTTATGGCATGGTATGTTGGCGCAGCAGTTTATCTACAGCTGAGAGGAAGAGGTTGGATAAGCTCATCAAGAAGGCCAGCTCTGTTCTAGGGTGCCCTCTGGATCCAGTGCAGGTGCTGGAGACAGTAGGACTGTGGCCAAAATAACATGACTGATGGACAGTGTCTCCCACCCCATGCATGAAGATGTTGCTGAGCTGCAGAGCAACAGCTGCAGGTCCTTCCTCCCTGCAGCTGTTACTCTACAACCAAAACGGCTCCCAACAAACTCAGTGATGTTTACACCCCTGCTGTAGTTTGCAATGTTTAACTCACTTAATCAACATTTATGCTGCTGTTATTTGCACTGTTTTTCTCAGATTACATTCTGTTAACTTTTTGTAAATAATACGTCTACTTTTTACTTTTTAATGCACAACTGATGCACAACTACACATGCACATTCTGTAAATATATTTTGTTTTTAAATTATCCTACTCAGTTGCACATTCAAATCAGAGTATGCCACTTAATTTTAAGTAACTGCACAGTACAGTTTGGTTCTTGTAATTTTGTCCTTAATGTACATATTATTCTCAATTCTGTTTTCTACTTTTCTTGTGGGAATCTAAATGCTTCTATTTTCTGTCACTTTGCTGCTGTTACTGCTAAATTTCCCCTTTGTGGGACAATAAAGGATTGTTCTATTCTATATACGACAGTGGGCGATGTTTTTGAAGTGTTCTGGTATCCCCACTAGTGTGGCTGCAGTGCGTCGAGTGGACGACGAGGCAGGGGTGGCAGACTGCAGTTGGCAGGTGGCTTCTTGCCACCAGTGATGGCGTGACGGCTGCTGTGATATTTTGGGGCTAAATAATTAACAGCGCAACAACACGTCTCCCCTCACCACTGTGAAATGTGGCTCTGGGCTGCATGTTTCATTAATGCCATCGCCTCTAAAGCCACTCTATAATTCAACAGGCACTACAGGAGCTGCGATGTGTTGCCACACAGCTCACTGACACCAGGGACACGGGGAAGGAGATAGAGTGAGGCCAGATGTACAGGGGACGAAAGATGGAGGGGGGGGGGGGGGTCCATACAGGAGAAGTGTAAAAGTGCGAGAAAGAGAACAGGTTACTGCTTTGTCTCGTTGTTTTGCCACCAGGTCCCAGTTGGTGTAGAGATCTGGCCCATTTTAGCGCGTCAGTGGCAGAGAATTGCACCTAGCATGCCTAGGAAGAGCAATGAATTATTCACTCTTTTTGTGCCTCCTTATGTGCTAAATACCACTCATTCACATTCATGTTGCATGGACATCAAAGCTATTCTGTTGTGAAATCTCTTGTTAAAGTCTCAAAGTGGTGTGCAACAAACAATTTCCCTTCTAAACGACATTTTTGTTGTCTTTTGAAAACAAGTTCAGGTTTTTTAAAGTTTCTCACATAAACCTTGAAATCTAGTAAAGTGCATGGTAAATTAGCCATATTCATATATGTCTAGGCACCAATTTAATTTATGGTGCTTCTTACATTTCCATGTTCTCTCTAGCTCTAAGTAGTTACTTTTATTCTTTGACATTTGTGTTGAAATATAAAAATGTAGTTTACAGTATGTTGTTTAGATTGCTCCTGCTGAACGTTCATTATCCTAAGTTTTGTTGTGACATGATCTATCCTGTTTTTTTTTTTTTTTGTTGCTTTTAAAGTTTTAAAACTAAATACATTTCTAACTTATTTGTTCCTCGACTTTAAAAATTTATTCTGGTTTTGGATTTTTTAATGAGACCTGCAAATAAAAGATGAACTATCCTAAGTTCACTGACCAGAGGGATTTTTATGTTTGGTGAAAGTGAGCTACAGGTTTACGCTCTATTTATATTTCCGTTTTTTCGTTTTTAATAGTTTTTAATAGTTAGAACTACACATAAATATGAGGATTGTCCTGATTACTTAAAAAAAAATGAATTTACTCTGATGGACCTCAATTCTAGGTCAGTTTCACCAGCCACACCCATTGCTGATTACTGTCTGACCTGTAAAACAAGAAATCTTTCAAATGGCACCTGGTTGGCAACGGAAAATAGCCTAAAAGATCACAAAAGGCAACCCGTCATGCCCTTTTCTAAAAGAAATTCAACAACAGATGAGAAGGAAAGTTATCTTTGACACATTTCAGCCTGGGAAGGGTTACAAAGGCATTTCTAAGGCTAGGAGACCAATGGGCCATGAAAGCTCGCAGATCGTAGTTCCACATTAAACACATAACCCCCCCCCCCCCCCCACACACACACACACACACACACTGCAGATCACTCTTGTACCCTCTTAACCGGCTGTGGTTGTGTATTGGAATATTGGAAGGGACGTAGATTACTATTACTAGCATTGTTTGCATGTTTTTTGCCCATTGTGGAACTCTGTTTTGTGCCAACCTCAGCATGTTATTGTCTGCATCAGATTCTGGTGATCAAAATGAAGATGGCATTGAACACTGATGAACCTTTCCAGGAGAGGCCAACCTACCAAATGTATCAGCCCGTCCATGACTTATCTGGGAGATCACAAAAAACATGGAACATCCAAAGCACTGTAGGATTTTCTAACTTCAGCTAAGATCAGTGATCATTATTCAAGACCAGAACCCCTTCTGACCAAAAACAACAGAGGTCCTGCTCAAATTCCCCAAAATTTGGAAAAAAAAGTGGAAAAATTTTAGAAGGTGTGCTTCCCGTTACAACAATTCAAAAAAGAACATCATACTGACTTTCATACACGATGTGGAACTATGATGGTCGGGGCTGCTTTTACGTCTTCAGGACTTAAATGACCTGTTCATGCGTCCTTGAACATACCTTTCCTATTGTGAAGCTGAAACCACATACACACGTGCTCAAATTTGTTGGTACCCCTCCACAAAAAACGAAGAATGCACAATTTTCTCTGAAATAATTTGAAACTGACTAAAGTAATTGGCATCCACCATTTTTTGTTACATATTGAATAGAAATCAGACTTTGCTTTTGATGTTTCATTCAACATAATATTGTAAATAAGAAACCAAATGAAAATGGCATGGACAAAAATGATGGGACCCCTAACCTAATATTTTGTTGCACAACCTTTAGAGGCAATCACTGCAATCAAACGTTTTCTGTAGCTCTCAATGAGACTTCTGCACTTGTTAACAGGTAGTTTGGCCCACTCTTCCTGAGCAAACTGCTCCATCTGTCTCAGGTTTGATGGGTGCCTTCTCCGGACTGCAAGTTTCAGCTCTTTCCATAGATGTTCGATAGGATTCAGATCAGGACTCATAGAAGGCCACTTCAGAATAGTCCAATGTTTTGTTCGTATCCAGTCTTGGGTGCTTTTAGCTGTGGGTTTTGGGTCATTATCCTGTTGGAGGACCCATGACCTGCGACTGAGACCGAGCTTTCTGACACTGGGCAGTACGTTTCGCTCCAGAATGCCTTGATAGTCTTGAGATTTCATTGTGCCCTGCACAGATTCAAGGCACCCTGTGCCAGGTGCAGCAAAGCAGCCCCAAATCATAACCGAGCCTCCTCCATGTTTCACTGTCGGTATGGTGTTCTTTTCTTTGAAAGCTTCATTTTTTTGTCTGTGAACATAGAGCTGATGTGACTTGCCAAAAAGCTCCAGTTTTGACTCATCTGTCCAAAGGACATTCTCCCAGAAGGATTGTGGCTTGTCAATATGCATTTTAGCAAATTCCAGTCTGGCTTTTTTATGTTTTTCTTTCAAAAGTGGAGTCCTCCTGGGTCTTCTTCCATGGAGCCCACTTTCTCTTAAACAGCGACGGATTGTGCGATCAGAAACAGACGTACCTTCACCTTGGAGTTCAGCTTGCATCTCTTTGGCAGTTATCCTTGGTTCTTTTTCTACCATTCGCACTATCCTTCTGTTCATTCTGTGGTCGATTTTCCTCTTGCGGCCGCGCCCAAGGAGGTTGGCTACAGTTCCATGGACCTTAAACTTCTTAATAATATTTGCAACTGTTGTCACAGGAACATCAAGCTGCTTGGAGATTGTCTTGTAGCCTTTACCTTTACCATGCTTGTCAATTACTTTCTTTCTGGTCTCCTCAGACAACTCTCTCCTTTGCTTTCTCTGGTCCATGTTCAGTGTGGTGCACACAATGATACCAAACAGCACAGTGACTACTTTTCTCCATTTAAATAGGCTGAATGACTGATTACAAGATTGGAAACATGTGTGATACCAATTAAAGTAACTATTTAGTTTGATATATCACTATGATCCAGTTATTTATTATCTTTTCTAAGGGGTACCAACAAGTGTGTCCAGGCCATTTTAAAATATCTTTGTAGAATAAGCAATAATTCAACTCTTTTCACAGCTTCTTTGCTTTATTCTATGACATACCAAAGGCATGCAAGTATACATGATAAAATAGCTTTCAATTTCATCACTTTTCAGGAGTAATGCAGCATTATTTCAATGAGCTGTAAGGGTACCAACAAATTTGAGCACGTGTGTACATACGCTTCAGAAAAAACAAATTTTTTTTCTCTTTACTGTCAAACATCAAATCAGATTAAAGGAGTAATAAACTAGTATTATCTTGGAAACCCACGCTCTATTATAGTCTTTCAGGCCCTTCTAAAAAAGAAAAGTTGAAAAAAAGTGAAAAGAAATAAACACAGAGCTCCTCTGACCCTTATTTCTGAAGGCATTATTGTCTCGCGAGATCTGATGTGATACTTTGGCTGTCGTGGGCGGGCATTGTATTAATGCAAATGAGGGGCGCGTTGATTGGTGGCAGGAAGGACACCGCAGGTAACGCTTCAGCATATCTAACCCATATCTACTACTCCCGCTAGCATACAATAGCCACATTAGCAGTTAGCTGCTGTTTGTTACACACAGCACAGCAATAAAAACACAGCCTTACCGATTCAATTGCAGGCAAGTCTCTGATTGTTGGAATTACCCCTTTTTCCAAACGGAGCTTCGATGCCAACTTCGCCTGATATTGTCCCAAATTCGTAAAGGATTCCGGCGTAAAAAAAATAGAAAAAGTATTTCCATGTTTATTCTGGCAGTCAACAACAGAGCAACTCACGTGTGCACTACGTTTCTGGTAGAAATGGTTTTAGCTGATTTAGCTGATTAAAATAAAAGGCTGACACGAATGTCTTCTTCATGCATCATTGCGTGAAGAAACTTTCTGCATCTTTCTATCTTTCATAATTCTGACTTTTCACAAACACAATTTTTTTTAAAGTCATTGATCTAAAAATGTTAACTCTGATTTGGTGTTTGACACTAAAGAAAACATTTTTATGTATGTAAATATCTGGTTTCAACTGTACATCTGTCAACAACCTTCATATTTTGTGAACTAAAGTCCCCATGTGCCACACAGCTGAGAGACATAGATAGGAAGACTCTGATTGTGGTTTGTGTAAAAGGATCAACAATTTGGTGTGTGTCTGTGGTGTTCGAACGGTCTACCCTAAGGGCTTAGTGTTTTGCTGCATGATATCAAAGCTTATACAGCTAACAAGGATACCTGCGTGTGAGGAGAAGCAGTAATAATGTGTGTCAGTTATGTACAAAAACTGATATTTACTTTAAAACATGTCTTTTTTTGTTAATTGATGTTTAAAATACAAGCAGCAAAATCTGTCTTGTTGTGATGCTGAGACATTGTGACATTTAGTTTTTACTTACCCAGTGTTATCTGAGAGAACATTTGCCTCCGTGCTCATCTCCTTGTGGAATCAGCTTCGTTCCAAGTGCAACCTGGCAGATAATGGCTGTTTTGTTTAGCGCTAGATCTGCCTAAAGTACATACCATGAATTATTAATCTCCCGCTTAAGATTGCACTGAAAAGCCGTTGCAGGA
This sequence comes from Valencia hispanica, assembly GCA_963556495.2. Taxonomy (NCBI): domain Eukaryota; kingdom Metazoa; phylum Chordata; class Actinopteri; order Cyprinodontiformes; family Valenciidae; genus Valencia; species Valencia hispanica. The sequence continues at coordinate 58,349,099 of OY747700.1, read as the reverse complement.
CAAACGGTTTGCTGAGCTGAAGACACACGTTAGGCGGAGGGGCTGGATGGGGGTGGTCTATGCCAATGTAACACTGTTTATTTAGTGAAGGTGTCATGTTTTATTGATGCCTACGTTCTGACCTCACTTACTTTTGAAGTCCCCAATCTGATTAAACCCTCATTATGCCTCATTTCACCACTATGAAGCAATAGCACTGACATTTAAGCCTAGTTTATACTTTTCCGTCTGAAAGTTTGCACCCACATGACACGTTTTGACGAAGACGTTTTACTTTTATACTTCTCCGTTGGTGTGTCAGTGTTGCAAAGCAATTCCCCACCAGAACAGCAGGGGGCGCAGACCTTTTCTGTCGGGTCTGCCTACCATTACAGTGATGTCTCCTGTCGACGACAGTTTGTATGAGTTTATAAACGTACATCTACTCCAGGAGCAATGGCCGACAGAGAGCGAGTTTCGATTTAGCTGGAAATCTTTTTTTCTTGAATTGTAGCTCATAAAGTACTCTAAAAATGCATGGAAACAAACAAACACAGCTGTCTGTTTTGTTGTTCTCTACACCTCCTGGTGTTCAAAATTGCCTAAAGACCATATTAGATCAACTGGCCTTGCAATATTAAGCATATAGTGCCAAAAAGCTGCACTGACTGCTAATTACATCGACTATACAGCATCGTTCTGGTGAAATAATGCTGGGCTGACCAACCACAGATGTGCATTCTCTGTTGCGTTTGACGGATAGTTAAAAATTGGGCTCTACTCCGACCGTTCTTGCGTGATTGTTGGAGAGCCCTTGCGTCGATGGATAATGATTCTGCGTGTCTGCACCTCCACAGATGGAGAAGCATAAACTAGGCTTTACTCTTGCAGTCTCATTTTCCCGCCTGCTCAGTATTACACTTAACCTGTAAAGTACATTTCTCCTCAGGTTTGTGTCGTTATGTTAAAAACTGGGTTTAGCTGTTCATACCAGAGTATACGGTTGCCTATGCCTTACCTTTCTTCTCGAGGTCCTGTCTGAATTTGCCTCTGAATCTGAGCTTTGTAGTTTGACCCTCCTAGTATGTTGAGAAGTTTTCTGCTGATGACTAGAGGAACTTCTGTTTGACCCCTGTAGCACATTTCCAAGTCAGTGAAGCCTCATTTTGGTTGTGAAGCCATGTTTGTTCAAGGGAGTAATTTGCACTGCACAGACATGAGTAGGGCCTGCTAGGAAGAGAGCTTTTAGATCAATGTGCCTCCCTTGAGACTTGCTGACTTCTGCTCTAACAATTGTCAAACAGCAGTGATTTCTTTTTATTGGAGAGACTGTTTCAACACATCAGCTCACTTCTAGGTGGAAGCAAAGGCAAGGAACTTAGGCTGTTTGAAGACATTGGAATAAACATAACAGGCAGATAACTTGGAAAGAAAACATGATTAAGTTAATGTGAACAACATAAACTCAGCAAAAAAAGAAACATCCCTTTTTCAGGACTGTGTATTTCAACAATAATGTTGTAAAAATCCAAATAACTTTACAGATCTTCATTGTAAAGGGTTTAAACAATGTTTTCCATGCATGTTCAATTAACCATAATCAATTAATTAACATGCACCTGTGGAATGGTCGTTAAGAGCTTAACAGCTTACAGAAAGTAGGCATTTTAGGTCACAGTTCTAAAAACGCAGGACACTAAAGAGACTTGTCTACCGACTGTGAAAAACACCCAAAGAAAGATGCCCAGGGTCCCTGCTCATCTGCGTGAACATGCATTAGGCATGCTGCGGGGAGGCATGAGGACTGCTGATGTGGCTAATGTCCGCACTGTGAGACGCCTAAGACAGCGCTACAGGGAGACAGGAAGGACAGCTGATCATCCTCGCAGTGGAAGACCACGTGTAACAACACCTGCACAGGATCGGTACATCCGAATATCACACCTGCGTGACAGGTACAGGATGGCCACAACAACTGCCCGAGTCACACCAGGAACACACAATCCCTCCATCAGTGCTCAGACTATCCGCTATAGGCTGAGAGAGGCTGGACTGAGGGCTTGTAGGCCTGTTGTAAGGCAGGTCCTTACCAGACATCACCAGCAACAACGCCGCCTATGGACACAAAACCACCTTCGCTGGACTAGACAGGAGTGGCAAAAAGTGCTCTTCACTGATGAGTCACGGTTTTGTCTCACCAGGGGTGATGGACGGATTCGTGTTTATCCTCGAAGGAGTGAGCGTTACACCGAGGCCTGTACCCTGGAGCGGGATCGATTTGGAGGTGGGGGGTCCGTCATGGTCTGGGGCGGTATATCACATCACCATCGGACTGAGCTTGTCATTGCAGGCAATCTCAATGCCTTGCGGTACAGGGAAGACATCCTCCTCCCTCGTGTGGTACCCTTTATGCATGCTCTTTCAGACATGATCCTCCAGCAGGACAATGCCACCAGCCATACTGCTCGTTCTGTGCGTGAGTTCCTGCATGACAGCAATGTCAGTGTTCTGCCATGGCCAGCGAAGAGCCAGGATCTCAATCCCATTGAGCACGTCTGGGACCTGTTGGATCGCAGGGTGAGGGCTAGGGCCATTCCCCCCAGAAATGTCCAGGAACTTGCAAGTGCCTTGGTGGAAGAGTGGGGTAACATCTCACAGCAAGAAGTGACAAATCTGGTCCAGTCCATGAGGAGGAGATGCACTGCAGTACTTCAAGCAGCTGGTGGCCACACCATATACTGACTGCTACTTTTGATTTTGAGCCTCCCTTCATTCAAGGACACATTATTCTATTTCTGTTAGTCACATGTCTGTGAAACATTTTTAGTTTATGTCTTATTATGTTGACTCTTTTAGTGTTCATACAAATATTTACACACATTAAGTTTACTGAAAGTAAAAACAGTGGAAAGTCAGAGGACGTTTCTTTTTTTTTGCTGAGTTTATAATAGGACATCATTTAGGTAAAGTGTTAGTCATATTGTGTAGAGTCTTAAAAAGTCTTAAATTTAATCATCTCAAGCCAGATATTCAGCCTTAAAGTGAACTCCTATAAAATTTCCTCCCAAACTAAAATTAAAGTAAAAATCAAATCAAAGTAAAATAATAAATACAATCAAAACATTCTCGTTAGTTATTTCCAACTAACATCTTTTGGCACAAAAAAGTGTATGTTTAACTAGGTTTGTCTTGAAATGGCAGTTTTGGTATTAGACTTGAACTGAGGATGTCCTGATCACATTTTTTTTTGCCCTCAAGTCTGAGGGCCTTCCCTTTGACAACCTCTATCTCAGGATGAATTTAAAACGTCATGATTGCTTTTTTCTAAGGTTACACCAAATTTTTTTCCCACTCGATTCCCATCATTTGAAAATCCCTTGATCTGGATTGGATCCCTAACTAGAACCGATTAACAATAAGCATTATGAAGCTTACTGTATAAAGGGAATGTTTGTTTATCAACCCAGTGGATGCACATGCAATCTATCTGCAGAAGGAGACGCCGGCCCTTTTAAATTAGCTCAGGTTCCTATTGTTATTTGTGGTTATCTTGCAGTTGCAGTGTTGGTTAGCGTTGTTTGCTTGTTTGTTAGCCAAGGCTTACCTGATATGAAGTGATCGTCGCAGATTGCTTCATTTTTAATCATCTGCTCGTTCCAATCGCTTCTCCTGATCGCTTGCAATCAAAGACGTCTTTTGTTTGGCTTGAAAGGGGTGCGAGTCGATTGAATTCTATAGAACTTGCACGTTTAGGTCTTTTTATCAATCGATTTTTGTAACCAACAGCACAGTAAGACATTATCGCGTCTCCTTCTGCAGACGACACGCGCAGTAGAGCAAGGAGTGATGTAGACTGATAATCCCTCGATATAGTGTGTCAAGACAACGAAGCAAGTGCATGGCTGAGGTGTAAAAGAACATCAAACAGCTTGAATATCCATCCTTAGTGTAGAAAAATTTAATTACACGTAGATTTTTAAGTGGCTGGTTAACATTTAATTCAAAATGTCTTCAAAGGATCTTAGAAATTTTAACTTGCTGAAACTTGTAGAACCCCCGTTGTGGTTATTCTTAACAAAGATTAGACGCATCGACTGGAATAATCAGTGCAAGAGTTGTGTTGCAGATAAACCCTCCCATCACTGTTGGGATAGTGATTTTTGTGTGTGACCATTTAGCAATGGCAAAAGCAAAGAAAAACTTTTGAATTGACGCTGTATGTTCTGTGATTGTGAACAGCTGCTGGACAAGCTGAGAGACCGGTGGGCCAATACTGGTCTGTGGGAGAAGCTGGAGCAACAGAAGACTGTAATCACAGAGCCCCGCGGTGGTGGCAAGGGGGACTTTGATGAGCTGCTTCAAACGTACTACGATGCCATTAAATACCCCGAAGGAAGGGGTGAGAGTCACACACACACATAGAACTTTAGCTGCAGCTGGTAAAACGTCACTAGTTCAGAAAGAGTTCTCCTTCCGCTGTTATTTGTACTGTGTTGATTTGAACGTTGCTTTCTGTTATAGATGGTGCCCTGCTTATTGCTGTATGCAGGGGTAAGGTCAGTGAAGGCCTAGATTTCACAGACGACAATGCCAGGGCAGTGGTCACCATTGGAATTCCTTTTCCAAACATCAAAGACCTCCAGGCAAGTAGACTGACAGAAACCTCCTTATTGTTAACAAGGAAAAGGAGAATACAGTATGTAAATATGAGCAGGTGTACCGCTAACTCACTGCACTGTTCAGTTTATGTGAAATAAGAAAACAAAAAAGCTGTAAACAAAGTTGGAGATCACAAAGGTAAGGAAAAATTCACCATTTATTGAAGGACAACAGGAATTTTTCTTATTTTCTGTCGAGAAAAGAATCTTCTTTTACTATCTCAAAATGATTTAATGCATATAACCAGCATTAGAGAGGCACAGACTTCAGAATAAGGGATGGCGATGTGGGAAAAAATTTCTATCACAATAATATTTTTCACATCAGTCGATATTGATATATATAACGATATTAAACATATCGCTTTTTAGTCAATCTTTAACATTTCTTGGTACTATTAGAAGATATCAGAAGATTATTTTGGATTTAAAGATTTATTTCCAAAAGTTGCACTCGTCATTTGACAATATACAACTGTCTCGGAAAACTTGAAGATTAGGGCTGGGCGATATGAATTGGAAATAAAATCTTTAAGTTTTTTTATCATGCCAAATTTGATTTTTGATATTATTCAATTTATTTTCTTCTCCCTGTCTACTCTTTAAAGGAAATTGCAAATGACAGAAAATAATTTTTTGTAACTTGCTTTTATTTCAATTATCTCTTACTGAAGTTGGCCTGAATTCAAAGTCCAAATAAATACATGCTGTAAAACGTGCTTGTAAAACAAGATGGAAGGCCTTGGGTGGGCTGAAATCACTTAGAACTATGGAAACCCAAGAAGTGCGTTGATGAATTTTTTTTTCTCAATATTCTAAAAATTCGATAAATCAATACACTGCCCACCCTACTTCAGAGTTAATACCCTTGTCTACTTTTTAAAAATTGTTTCTTACCCACATCTATTAAAGTGGTTCTCTAACATAGATCTGTCTACCTGAAACAACTGGACTATCAGATGTTAGTGTGGAATATTGTTTCAGGATTTCTTCATCCTTTAGTTTTTGCTTTATCTGCCTTAAGAATCTGACACATTTGGAAGTATAACTGGGGGAAACTATCTTAGAGATTGTCACAGAAAGCCACAAAAAGTCAGAGCATCCTTTTTTAAGTGATCCGTAAAAATAAATAAATCCCAAAGCGATGTTGATGCGTGTGTGCCCCATCCTTACTAGATAAAGTTGACCTTTAAGTTTGAGGCTCCCCCGCCTCCTACTCTTCTTCCCCTTTACTCATCCTCCTGTCAGAGAACGATGAAGCTTTCACTAACCTGTTCTGTCAGAGTAGAAGGACGTGTCAGTGATTGAAGGTTCTTAGACCCTTTCACTTTAGCCCTTCACCTTAGTTGTCAGCACTCAGGTCATTGCTTTTTTAATGCATGATCATTGTTGTTGATTTATTTTAGTGCTTTTGGGTTGGTTGTGAAAAATTAACCTTCGATAGGGTAAAATTTAATTTGAACTGGTCATTTACAATTAAGCACCCATCATCCGGGTTTTGTGTCTTTATTCAGTTCTAAATAATTTGATCTGAAAAGTAGCCAGCATGGATCACTGAAACTCTTCTTTAATACCCGAACTGGTGCAATATTTCAACCCCCTTGATAATATGGGTCCACAGTGGGAGTCGTTATTGATGTTTCATCACCACAACCATTAAAATCCATACCCAGTCCTCAGCAGCCAGACCCTTCTAACAAAATGCACATGATTGACAGGGAGCCTAGGTTTGGGCCATGGGTTTAAAAGGTGTAATGTCTGATAATCTTCTGATCTTGGTCTGAGTAATGCCAACATTACACTTTTACACTGTTATTACTGTTGCAAACAAGTGTATCCTCATAGTATCAAACATTAAGGTTCATTTAGTTCAGCATTTATTTTATTCATTTTGTCAACACAGTAGTTACATAAATTAAAAAATAAATCCAAAAAAATTATGTTTCAGTGTAACAGACAGGAAAAAACAGGAAATGAGTGGGTGGTGCACAGCACCAGGGGGAGGATTGAGAAAGCCAAAGCTAGTTAGGACCAAGGTGGAGCTGGCCATGCGTGAAGAGACTGTGCATTTCTAATGACACGTTCTGTGTTCCACATCCACAGCCTTTGTTTATTTGCTGCACACACAGAGCTCCACAGAGAGCTCCTGCTATCTCTTGTCATCTGTCATCATAACTGTGAAGCTTGTAGGTTCAGGTGGTGACTGCTAACGCTTTAACTTTGTGCTGTTTGTAAAGGTGACATCCTACTTTGTTAGTTTTTACTTTTTTTTTTTTTTTATTCAAAAGAAAATGCACCATATAGTGTGTTCCCCATATTCTTGTTTAATTTATGCAACCAGTCATTTATGCTTTTTAAATTTATCTGTATTTTAGTAGGGTTGTGAAGTCCTAGTCGACTGGTCTACTTATTGGTCGATGTGTTCTGAGTCGACCAAAATTCTGATTGGTCGATTTTATGCCGTGTTAATTTTTGAAATTTGATTGGACAAGAGACATTCCATGAGAGCTGATGGGTGCTGATGTTAAAGTAAGCTACAACAGTGCTGCCTCTCGTGTGATATTGCTTTAACAGTCTACAGGGAGATCGAAGAACGTCCACGTTATTCAACGTGCTGTGGCTTCAGTGCTTAATTTGTAAATCATTAGGTGCCAGAACGCAAAGTACATGACAGAGCAGGCATGACCAGAGACGCGCACAGGTCCCTGAACGCAGTAAATGGTAGCGGAAAAAAAACATGTAAAAACATGATGTGGGCCATACAGGCCTGAATGTTTTAAATATTGTAATGTTCTCCAATAGATGCAGACAATGGTTGTAATTGAATGCTTTAATGCTGACTGCTGTTGGCCGCAATCACGCCGTACAAAACAGTCATCAAAAGAACTCTCACATAAACCGGTTGTCTGTCTAGCTCCATTTGCAGACACACACCAGTTCCCTGGCACTCAACTGCCCAGCCTGCAGAACAGTGCTGGATTTGGTCGGGTTTTTAATTTAATTTAATTGTATTGCTTAATGCGCAATTGCGCCGTGCCCACAATCTTTGTTTTGATCCCAATGCACAGCTTTATTCCGTTTGTACTTGTCTTGATCTGGCATGTTTAATAAAGATAATTGTCCCTGAATTGCCTTGCCGTTTAGTGCAATTGCAGTCATCATGGCATATTATATTGCGCAGATGCACGTAATGCAAAATGCTGTCAGAATTTCTTCGGTTGATTGCAGCCCTATATTTTAGTGAGAGTTACTATATTCCACAGGGATTAAATGTATTTTGAACTACTGCTTAGGCTGCTTCATCCTGAAAAACACCCTATAGACTTTATCTTTATTTTTCTTCCTTTTTAAAATTGTTTTTACATGGTCTTTGTCCTCCTCTTATCTCCTGTAGCAGTGGTAGTGTTGCCCCTAGAGAGGCCCTTAGGGGCTGTAAAGGTCTGTGAGCATTTCATGTTACACTTCTGAGAGGATGAGGGGGACATTGATACTAATCACCACAAGGCCATACTACTAGTCCTCTTAGCATTGGTAAGCAAACAAGGATGCTGCCCTTCCAGTTTGCAATGAAAACCTGATTCACTGTGCTCAGTTTGTGTTTAATTACCGTCAGTTCTTCTCTGAACTGAGATGTGCCAAAGTAAACCAAAGCATGTTAATGTGTGTTTAAACAACTTGTTCCAACTTGCTGTTGAATAGATTTACGTGCTACAGAATAAACAGTCATGGAATAAAATGTTGCTATATCTAGGTCAAGGGTCGCATTAACCACATATTTTCCATATTTGACTGTTTTTTTTTTAGAATGGTGACGGAAAAATCTGAAGGCTGTCAGTCCTTCTGACAGATTAGTATTCACATCCCTGACCACTTGGTGCACTTGAATATTTTCAACTTTTTGCAGGGAGTACAGGTAAAAAAAGATTCCCATGAAGGCATCTGAGCATCCTCTCAGACCTGGACACCGTGCTCAGTGGATTTCGTTAACTGGGAGCTGACAGCACCTTGAAGAGTTACCGAGGCTTTGGAGCACGTTGCTCCCAAAAGTCTGGTCTGGTGATAACCTGCAGTGCATGCTGCGAGATTTCCTCCCGCTGAAGCGATAGTTTGCAGGTCAGGAAACTGTTTGTTCGACTTCTGATCACTTCAAAAGATGAAATGTTTCCTCATTTCAAAACTTTGGCTGAAGTGATGCTTGTAATCCCAGTCTCCAGTGTGGCAGCGGAGCGCGGATTTAGCCTCCAGAACATTTAAACCCCCATGAGAAGTCATCTGTCTGAGGCAAAAATCCAAAACCTCATGACAATAACCTTTGCAGCGATCCCACTATTTGATTCCACACAAATGGGTGATCATTTCAGTTCCATGCAGAGCTGGAGGAAGCTGTGAGACTGTAACCCAGGTCAAAGCAGGTGAACTGTTCATATCTCATTTTTATATGTAGGTATCTGTTAAGCATTTGAAGATTGAATATTATTTAAAATAAAACAAATGCCATTGAAGATGTAATTTTAAATATTGCTGGTTAAAATAGATTATGAACGGATTTCTTTGACCCCGTCGGTCAAAATGACAGCCAATAGAAATATGTGATGCGACCTGTGGTGTAGCTGCTTGTGTTTTCCTTAAACACCAGCAATTGTCAAGGTTTGATCTGCTACCTTGACAGCCAAAGATCAGACTTTGGTCTAGGTTGAGTGGTCGGTCCTGTTTAATCTGAGAAAATATGGGGTGATTACAAGCATGGAGGAATCATTGCGTGGTTTCATTAGGGTGATCTCTAAGATGTGAATATAAATCCATTTGTTAATAGTATTGGCAAATATTGAAGCAGAATTAGCTGCTGAAGCAGTCGCTTTGTGGTTTCATGCTGCTTTTGTAGCCTTGTGTAAAACTCTGATTATTCAGAAATTATTATCCTTGCTATTGAATCTTATTGTGGTATTCATGGAGAAAATTTCAACGCATAGTTATGAAGAAAAAGGTATGTGGTTTAGGACCCTCAGTATTTATCTTTGCTTTTTGCAGATGATGTGGTTTTGTAGGTTTGTTTATGCCACGGCCTTCAGCATGCACGAGAGCAGTTCACAGCTGAGTGTGAAGCAGACATGATGAGAGTCTGCTCCTTTAGTCTGAGGCAATGTTTCTCAATCGGAACGAGGTGGACTGCTCCCTCTGGGTTTGGGGGTCAGTCTCTGCCCCAACCAGGGGGAGTTTAAGGATCCGGGTCTCTCGTTCACGAATGATTGTAGAGTGGGAGGTGGACAGATGGTCTAGGGCTTCATCATGTGGGGGCTGTTCCGACTGGAGCAGAAATGAGCTTCCTTCGTAGGGTGGGTGGCTGCAGAGAGAGGTTGAGGAGCTCTGTCATCCGGGGGCAGCCTAAAGTTAAAGTTGCTGCTCTGCTGACTCACATAAAGTGGTTTGGGCATCTGTTTAGGATGCCTCCCTGTGAAGGTAGGGTAACATGAATGTCTCGGAAGGTGGTGGAGAAATAGCATCAGCAGAGTTTAAAGAGTTTCTTCTGGGTGAAATTATTTCCCCAACTCATTATTTTAAACATCCATCTTTATTTCCATTGCCGCAATCTTACTGGTTTTATACAAACGTTAAACAGCACAGCTGGAACTCATCAGTTCAATCAATTGCCATGCACCTATACAAACAGGTGTGCTGGGCTGTCCCCTCCCATACATCTGTTCTGGATACAAAACCTGAACCAAGGGACAAACAATGGTGAGTACATGCAAAAAAAAAAATAAAAAATGAATGAAGAAATGATTTACCAAATACATGGCTTTTTAACAGAAGAAAAATTCAAATCAACTAATGACCCAGTAGTATAAACTTCAGAACATAAGCTTAGACATAAACCTGCAACATAATGCCACCACAAACAAACCCGGGAGAGAATGTTAGGCAAAAATATGTTTACAAGATCTAAACTAAAGGAATGAGCACTAGGAATGAGCAAAGATGGAATAAACTACATTGAAGGGACAAGTGGTAAATAAATATCATTTTAAGCCACTTTATCACACTCCCCATCCTTTCCCTTTGGAGGTGTTTCGAGTACTGGGAGGAGACTCCCTGGAAAGACCCAGAATTTGATGGAGGGATTATATCTAATTTATATATTCCGTCTGATCTGGGAATGCCTCGGGATCCCAGAGTAAGCTGGAGGGTGTCTGCAGGGAGAGGGATGTCTGGATTAATCCTGAACATGTTAACATTGTGACTTGTTCTCTGATACGAGGAACATGGATGGATAAATGGAACAGGTTGGAAAATGTTGGTATCCTCAGACATTTAAAATTAGATGTATCAGAACCAAAAGCAAAGTAATAGCAAAAATGCTTTAGTTTTAGCAGTTAGCTGAACCTGAAAAGTTTTAATGATACAGGAATACAACATTTCTAAAATGTTTTTATCCAATGTTACTTTTGGTTCAAAATCCAATTAGAAATAGCAATTGGCACATTTCAACTATAAGACCCAGGGTGTTTTTTTTGAGTGGTCACTCAATTCAATTCAGTTTATTTATATAGCGCCAATTCACAACAGATGTCATCTCAAGGCACTTAACAAGAAGTCATTTCAATACATTTATACAAACATTCCAATCAGTTAAAAAGTTTCCTATTTAAGGAATCCCAGCAGATTGCGTCAGTCATTGGCGTGAGGTTGGGAAGACTTTCCAACCACAGCAATCCTTCAGCAATCCCTCATACTGAGCAAGCATGTAGCGACGGTGGAGAGGAAAAACTCCCCTTTAACAGGAAGAAACCTCCAACAGAACCAGGCTCAGTAGGAGCGGCCATCTGCCACGACCGTCTGGGGGTTTGAGAAGACAGAGCAGAGACACAGAAGGAACAGAAGATCTGATATAAGAGAACTTTTTATGTTACAGAAAGTAAAAAGTTGATAACAGGACACAGTGGATGTTCAGCCACTGGGAGCACCATCCCAGTCGATGCCCCCCGTCCAACAGGGCATTCCAGCCAAGCAGGATACCAGACCAGGTATATCTTCTATGGAGAGAAAAACACTGAGAGAACACAAAGTTAACAGTCGAAATAGCAGAATGTACTGTAATACAACTGGAGAGTCGTAGGAGAAAAGGAAGTAGCAGAGTGAAGAAAATTGGTAAGTCTGTCCTCCAGCAGTCTAAGACTATAGCAGCATAACTACAGAGCTAGCTCAGCATGACCTAAGCCACTCTAACTATAAGCTTTATCAAAAAGGAAAGTTTTAAGCCTGGCCTTAAAAGTAAACAGAGCGTCTGCCTCACGGACTAAAGCTCGGAGCTGGTTCCACAGGAGAGGAGCCTGATAACTAAAAGATCTGCCTCCCATTCTACTTTTAGAAATCCTAGGAATTACAAGTAAACCTGCAGTCTGAGAGCGAAGTGCTCTGATGGGAACATAGGTTCTTTAAGTTATTAGTGGGGGCCAATTTAATGCCATCCAGATTAAGTGATTGACTAATCAGTTTCTTGTTTAAGAACTTCTGGTCCAAAGACAGCAACTTCTGTTTTGTCAGAATATAAAAGCAAAACGTTTAGGGTCAACCTTGTTTTTATGTCTTCCAGACATGCCTGTAATCTACTTAACTGACTGGGTTCATCAGAATTTATGGATAAATATAGTTGTGTATCATCTGCATAGCTGTGGAAATTTATCCCATGCTGTCTAATGATTCTACCAATTGGGAGCATATATATGGTGAACAGAATTGGTCCAAGCACAGAACCCTGTGGAACTCCACAAGTAACCCTTGAGAGTGAAGAAGATTGATCATTTAGATGAACAAACTGGAATCTATCAGACAAATATGATTTAAACCAGCCTAGTGCTGTTCCTTTGATCCCTGCAACATGTTCAAGCCTTTCTAAGAGAATATTATGATCGACTGTGTCAAAAGCAGCACTGAGATCTAACAAAACCAGAACAGACACAAGTCCGTTTTCTGAGGCCATGAGAATATCATTAGTAACCTTCACCAGTGCTGTTTCAGTGCTATGATGAGCTCTAAAACCTGACTGAAACTCTTCAAACAGCTCGTTACTGTTTCGATGCTCTCAGACTTGATTAGCAACAATTTTCTCAAGTACTTTGGATAAGAAAGGAAGGTTAGATATAGGTCTGTAATTTACTAAGTCATCTTGATCAAGGGAAGGTTTCTTGAGTAAAGGTTTAATTACAGCTATTTTTAATTCCTGTGGTACGTGTCCGTTTACTAAGGATAGATTCATCATATCCAAAATGGGGCCAGGAACCAAATGGAACACTTCTTTAAATAATTTGGTTGGAATTGGGTCCAACATACAAGTTGAAGGTTTAGATGAGGCCAACATTTCTGATAATTCCGAAAGCTCGACTGAATCAAAACAGCCTAAGCACAACTGAGGTTCTACAGTTCTTTCCGATACTGCCTCATTTACTGAGGAAGACGTAATCATGTTTGGGAGGATGCCAATGATTTTATTTTTAATAGAATTAATTTTATTTATGAAGAATCCCATAAAATCATCACTGCTAAGAGCTGGGGGAATAGTTGGCTCAACAGAGCTATGACTCTGTAAGTTTGGCAACTGTACTAAAAAGAAACCTAGGATTGTTTTTATTCGCCTCTATTAATGATGAAAAATATGCTGTTCTAGCTTGTCGAAGGGTCTTTTTATACAGCAGTAGAATGTTATTCCAGGTTAATTTGGAATCCTCTAGGTGTGTAGAGCGCCATTTTCTCTCCAACTTCCTAGTATTCTGCTTTAAAGTACGCAACTCTGCGTTAAACCAAGGAGTCAGCCTCCTATGGCTAGCCACTTTCTTTTTTAAAGGGGCTACACTATCTAATGCCAAACGCAATGAGGACGTAACGCTATGAACCAGATCATCGATTTCTGAAGGGTTAGAGATAGAATTGCTGCCATCCACTGTGTTACCCTGAGACACTAAGGAAAGTAAGAATGGAACATAATACAGCAGTACTATAATGAAATTTTCTTTCAGATTTAAGATGGTCAGTTAAAGTAAATTCAAAAGTTATTAAGAAGTGGTCAGACAGGACCGGGTTATGTAGGTGGACTGTTATTTCCTCACACTCAATACCATATGTCAGTACAAGGTCCAAAGTGTATTTACCCAAGTGGGTCGATCCCTGTACTTTTTGAGTAAAGCCAATTGAGTCTAAAATAGCATTAAATGCTGCATTTAGGCTATCACTTTCAGTATCCACATGAATATTGAAGTCCCCCACTATAATAACCCTATCAGTATTTAATACTAAATCAGATAAAAAATGTGAGATCTGATCCAAGAATTGAGAGTAAGGGCCTGGTGGACGATACAAAACCACAAACAAAAATGGTCTTAATGCTTTGCAACGTGGATGAGGAAGATTAAGGGTTAGATGTTCAAAAGAACTGTAGCTATCAATTGGTCTGGGACTAATTAGTAAATCAGAACGGAAAATGGTTGCAACTCCTCCCCCTCGCCCAGTATTTCTAGGAATGTGAAAATTTAAATGACTGGAAGGAGTTGACTCATTTATACTGACATAATCCTCCTGCTGCAACCAGGTTTCTGTGACACAAAGGAAATCAATGTGATTATCACAAATCAAGTCATTTACTAACAAAGTCTTTGAGGAGAGAGATCTTATGTTTAATAAACCCCATTTAATAGATTTATTTTTCTGTTCAGTCAAAGTTGTATTTATTTTTATGAGATTTCCATAATTTGCTTTTGTTGGCTTAACTTTTAATCCATTTAATTTTGGCCGTGGGCAAGACACTGTTTCTATAGGGTAATGGGTGGGTAACAGTACAGAAGCAGCAGAGAGGTGGGTTAAACTACGACTCTGCTTCCTGGTCTGGACTCCTCACTGCAGACGTGTTAACACTAAGCATGGGAGTGTGAGGAACAGTCTTTCACTGTTTCACAGCATTGACCTGCTGAAACAATAGTAAAGTCTAAAATATTTTACTATAAAAGGATTTATACTTCAGTTTCTAACATTTACAGGATACTACGACTGCTTCCTGGTCTGGACCCTGGGTTGTCAATGTTTTGGAGGACTAATAAATTCGGCCATATTCCTAGTAAGAAGAGCTGCTCCATCCAAAGTGGGATGGATGCCGTCTCTCCGGATCAGACCAGGTTTTCCCCAAAATGTTCTCCAGTTATCAATGTTGCCCACATCGTTTGCAGGACACCACCTAGACAACCATTGATCGAATGACAGCATGCGGCTAAACATGTCGTCACTGGTCCGATCAGGCAGGGGACCAGAAAAGATTACAGAGTCGGACATTGTTTTGGCAAACTTACACACCGAAGCAACACTAATTTTAGTGACCTCCGATTGGCGTAGCCGGGTGTCATTACCGCCAGCGTGAATAACAATCTTACTGTATTTACGCTTATCTTTAGCCGGCAGTTTCAGGTAGGACTTGATGTCGCTGTTCTGGCCCCTGGCAAGCATTTGACTATGGTCAAGGGTGTCTCTAATGCCACGTTTCTGACTATGGAGCTGCCAATTACCAGGGTCGGCTTCTCAGCGGGTGTGTCGTTGAGCGGGGAAAATCTGTTAGATACGCGGACCGGTTGGTGGTGGCCAGTGGGCTGGGTCCTAGAACTTAGCTTCCTACGTACCGTCACCCAGCCGGCCTGAGGTCCCGGCTGCGCGGGCTCTAACGGAGGACAGCTAGGGGGTTCTATCCTTGTTGGCTGCGCGTTGGCTAATGGGCTTCGGCTATCTGCTGGTTTTTCAACAGCGCGGAGCCGTGCTTCTAATTCTGATACCTTCGCCTCCAAAGCTACAAAAATATTACATTTATTACAGTTACCATTATCACTAAAGGAGGCAGGGAAGTAACTGAACATCTGACAGAGAGAGCAAGAGAGAAGAGAAGAGTTAGAGAAAGGAGAGAGAAGAGTAGCCATAGCTGCAATGAAGCTAAGGTAACTGAGCTAGCGAGACCGTACCACCCCAAGAAAAGCTGTGTGAAACACAAGGAGTTCCCAAAACGTAAAGTACTCCACCACCAAACGTGTGTTTTAGTGTGCTTGTGTGTTAAAATAACTTAGAAAGGCCTCAGCACAGAGAAAATAAGACCAATACAAGAGAATCTGAACACCAAACAGTTTACAGGGAGCACAACAGTGACAACAGGAAATGACGCAATACGGCTTACCGTAATGTAATGATCACATATACAAATCAGTCTGGTTCATTCTGATTTAACTTGCCATAACATTTGCTTAGAGTAACAGTAAAGCCAAATCAGACATTGTCATTCAAATAGTTTATACATGTTGGAAAAAAATTGCAGAAAACACTTTAGAATAAAGCATGGCAACTATGTTCTTTGGCAACTGCACCAACTGGCAACAAGATATGGCCACTGTTACATTATTTTTCACTTTTAAATGTTTTGAGCATGTTACAAGCAACATAATGCCACCTCAAACAAACCCGGGACAGAATGTTAGGCAACATTATGTTTACAAGATCTAATCTAAAGCACTAGCAATGACCAAAGATGGAATAAACTACATTGAAGGGACAAGTGGTGAATAAATATCAATTTAAGCCACTTTGTCACACTCCCCATCATCTCCCTTTGGTGGTGATTCTAGTACTGGGAGGAGACTCCCTGGAAAGACCCAGAATTTGTTGGAGGGATTATATGTAATTTATATATTCCATCTGGTCTGGGGATGCCTTGGGATCCCAGAGTAAACTGGAGGGTGTCTGCAGGGAGAGGGATGTCTGGATTAATCCTGGACATGTTAACATTGTGACTTGTTCTCCGATACGAGGAACATGGATGGATGGATTGAACAGGTTGGAAAATGTTGGTATCCTATGTTTTTTGGACACTGCACCAACTTGCAACAAGATATGGCAACTGTTCCACGATTTTTCACTTTTATGTTTAGAGCATGTTACAAATCCTGACTCTGACACAGGGAGTAGGTTTCTAAGGCTAGAAGGAGATAATATTCGTGAGGATCACAGTATTGTTTAAAGAAAGCCAACTAGAAATCATTAGCTTTACCTAATTAGCCCTGGGTATTAGTGAGAGTAACTAGCCTGCCTATGAGAGCACCACAGTCTAACAGTACTTACACAAGCTTCTGTTATCTATCAATTTGCTGCTGTTACAGCCAAATTTCCCCTTTGTGGGACAATAAAGGATTATTCTATTCACTATTCTAGTGTAGTTAAAACAATTATTAATGTATGATTTAAGTGCTTTTATACAACAGTGGCAACAGTTATTCTTTCTGCTTCAAAAGTAACCTAATACATCGATTATTACGGTTACATTATTGTTATGTATAAGATTTAATAATGATTTGATCTAGAGACTAGGCCAAAAATATTGACTAAATACCCAGATAATCTGATGCTAGTTAATTAGTTGTGTTATCTGCTCAGGCAGTCAGCTTCTTAACAGACATGCTGCTTGTAGCTTTCCAACTGATGTTGGAAGCCACATGACCAAATGACAAAAAATCTACATTTGCAAAAACCTAAATAAGCTGTATATAAGCTGCAATACACGAAGAACTGTGTGACCGTCATATGAGCTCTTTTTTGAGATACGTTTTACAAATATATTAAAATACACTTCTATGCAAACAACAAAAGCCCAAAAACAGAATTGCTTTAAGTTTTTAATTTTTGTACTGCCAGATTTTAATATACTTCCATTTAAAGCTGTACTCATCTCTCGTTTCATTCGCCATTGTTACTGGAACAAAAATCTCACGGTCTGCTCGCAATGCATCTTGGGATATGCTAGGCTGTAAATGATACACCGAACTCATCCTTCAAATCAATGAGAAGCAGACTACATTTGTGGGCTGCATTTGAAGGAGTCTCCGAATTAAGAGAGCCTTCGTCGTGGTGCCGGCCTTCAAATTTGGCCTTTGAAGGATGCAGACCCTGAATTTAGATGCAGCCAATCTTACCTTAATAAGAGTGATGGGCGGTGCTTTTTTAGTTTCCAAGCATTAATTTTCTGTTTTTGTGCAACTAGACATATTTCCAAATATCTACATTTGTCTTTCTATGTAGACCAGGAAAAAGGGTTGAGAGTTTTTAGCAAACCAGAGGTCAGTTCTGTTTTTTGTTGCTCCATACAGTCAGAGTAAACTCTGACAAAGGCATTATTGTTGGGATCAATTTAAAAATAACTTTTAAACAGTGCGATGGAAAATGTCAACATTTTGAAATGGTGAATTTTCAGAACATCTGCACACAGTGATGCCAGTAACTGGCACAGACCTGTATTCGTAGTTCAAATGCCCCCAAAAATATTTTGACAAGGAAAACACATTTTGTAAAGAGCAAAGTATGAACATTTCTGCTTTTGTACAGTTAGGTTATTTCAGCTCTGTTTGCTTCCTGCTGCACTTCATTTGAGTTAATCTGAGATTTTCTAATTACTGTCACCAGCACAAACTTCCCTAATTGTATACATATAAGTTTTTAAGTACAGTGAAATAAATCAAACGCCATTTTACTTCAGCTTTACACAAATATGTTTAAAACTGTCCCACAAAGTGTGCTAACTTTTACTCTGTAAATCAATCCAAACTTTGCTGGGTTCTGTTGCAGGAAATGTTCATTTCATGCATGTCTTTATACTTTACAACTACTATTTGTGTACAATTGGTTTATTTGGTGTCTTTTGTAAATGTGTCAAATAGTTTAGGCTGGTTCATTCTTTGTATTTTTCTGTTAACACCTTATAATTTTTAAACTTCATGTCCGGGAGGGAAACCGGATCAGAGAATGTGTATGCGTGACATGTTCTTACATTGTCACTTGCAAACACTAGTGCTAACCAATGCATGTCCTACTGAGAGCACACATGAACCCCTTCACTCTGTTCCACAGTTTCACGGCAGCACCCCGTTTTAAGCCCAGCTTTCCTCCATTTTAATCTTCTGCCTGCGTGGCCTGCATTCCTAGACACGCATAACTCGTGTACGCCACAACCTAAGAACAGAACATAGCATGGCATTTTACAGGGTTTTTGTGTTATGGTGACAAAGATCAAAGGTTGAGCTTGTCAGTCCTCTGCAGAGAAGTGCCTGCCAAAGCTGCCATTACATTTATATCGGGTTTTTTCAATGGCCTGTTTCACACTATATAAACCGTAATGGTCTAAGTGGGTAAGTTGAACAAAAAGTAGGTTTGACAAGCAATAAAATGACATAACTGATAAGACACCTTGCTTTCTTTAATGAAGAGTTGCCCTCCAATAAACACCATGAGCATCTTTTTTTAACGTTTGTGAAGCTTTTTAAAGGCTTAAAGGCTTTTTGGAGGAATGTTAAAGAGTTGGTGGAAATTGTGTACAATGAGTACATTGCTGTGCCAGTACACTGTAGGCGGTTTACATTTTGGTTTGTCATCAGAAGCAATGCTTTATGGTAAATTATCACAAGTACCACCATACTTGTGAGCATTTTTGGACCGGTTTTGAGAAGGTCAACATCCTTTTTCTGTTGATTCATTCTTCACTTTTTTTTTTCTTAGACAAGATATATGCATAATACTGTTCAATTATGATTTTATTTTCCCACATTTGACAAGTGAAAAGTCATTTTTTTAATGTTAACGGTGATGGAAGGATCTGAAGGCTGTCAGTCATTTTGACAGATTAGTATTCACACCTCTGACCACTTGGTACAAATGCACAGATATTTTCAACTTTACGCACAGAGTACTCGTAACTAGATCAATCAAAAAAAATGATTCCCATGGGAGCATCTGAGCATCATCTCAGACCTGGACAGCGCGTTGAAGAGTTACTGAGGCTTTGGAGCCTGTCGCTCCCAAGAGCCCCGTGTGGTGACAACCACTGGTGCATGCTGTGGGATTTCCTCCTGCTGAAGCGATAGTTTGTGGTTTAGGAAACGCCTCGTTCAGAGAGTTTTTCCGACTCCTGATCACTTTAAGTGGAGAAATGTTCCGTGATTTTAAAACTTTGGCAGAATTGGCGCTTAATTCCAGTCTCTGGTGTGGCAGCGGAGTACAGATTCAGCCTGTATAACATTTAAACCCCTATGAGAAGTCATCTGTCCGAGAAAAATGACAATGACAATAACTTCTGCAACAATCGCACTGTTTGATTACTCACAAGTGGTTGAGCATTTCAGTTCCATGTGGAGCAGGAGAAAGTTGTGAGACTGTGTGTTCAGGCCACGGCAGGTGAACTGTTTGTATTTTATTTCATTTTCTATATGGAGTTTTCTGTTTAGTTTGTTCAGATTGAATATTATTTAAAAGGATTTAAAAAACATTGAATATGTTATTTAAAAAATTGGCAGGTAAAAATAAATTATAGATATAGAGATATGAAGCTAAGATTCTGTTAGACAAAAATCAGGAATGTTTGGTAAAAATCCCACAAAAAGAAGCAGAAACCTTCAGGCTTCTGTTTTTAGAGAGGCCAGTTTTGAAATGGGAATTTAGTCAATAGGTTTCACACCACCTCTACCACTCCTGAGATCAGTAATGCTTTGGGTTGCACATTAGGGACACTGGTCATTCTTGTGAAATATTTTGAAGATATATTTTATGATTTATCCAATTTGTCCTAGAATATCTACTTTCAGTCTCTGTCAGGAGTGGGCATCAATGGCAGTGAGAGTCCATTCAACTGGGCATTATATTTTTAGCATGCAGAGCATTTAGTGTTCAGAAAAATAGCATTGAATCAGTATGTTGTAATTGCAATATTAGACATATTGAAATTGTGTTTAGAAATGTGAGTGGGTGTGTTGAGCAGTTCTAGTCTTATTCGAGCAGATTATTATGAATGAGAACAACTAGCTCTGACACACCCAGAGAATGAACTGTCACATTCATTCTTTAGGATTTCCCTGTTCTGCTGTAAAGCTACTAAAAGCTGGTACTGCTCCATTTTACAGATTTAATCTTGTTCAATTAAAATCTTTTATTCTTGTTCTTGATTGAACCACATTTCTGCTTGTTATGGAGCTGTTCTTTATTGTGTGTAGACTCCAAGCAAAGTGGAGTAGTGGTTTGTTTGTGAAATAAATGCTCTCAAACCCAATATTTGTTCACAGTACATCCTGCTTTACCCATCAGTAAGTGACAGAATTAAAGTATTGATGAAGTCAGCAATTCTGTCTTTAGAATGTAACTTTCGTTTCCTGAGTTTTCTTTAAACTTTGACTTTTTTTTTTTACATTTACCAACTTATCTTTGAGTTGAACGTAACACAAGTGCCTTGAAAGCCCAGCTAGTGTGAGCTGATCCATGGGCCTATTCCAAAGCAGTGTGATAGCCCAATGCCCTTGTCAGTGTGGACACACACACACACACACATACACATACAGTCTCAAAGATAACCCTCTCAGCTGTCAGCTCAGCCACATGTGGCAGATGAGGCGCTCAGCAATCTCAGTGACAGGCACAAGATGTCCCTGACTGCCAGGGGCGTGCACTCTGACGCGTACACCCCCCCCCTCGTAAAATGTAGCTGTAGTAGATGCGCTGAGCTGCGAATCATGCCTCGTGGATGAATATATGTTTTTGGAGATGAACAGGTTGCTGTGGAGGACAAGGCCAAAGCAAGCGAGTGATCTCTTGACATTTTAACTAATCCCTTCTAGCTTGTGGTTTCTTGCACATTTGTGATATTTGCTAGCAGCCAGAATTGGCTTTTTCACATATGCAACCTGTCATGTTGGATTGAACGGTGACATGGTGGAGACCAGTAATGTGATGGCTCTGATGCTGAAGTGGACTGTGATTGCATTTAGATGACACTGCTGGCTTGAGGCT
Organism: Valencia hispanica; assembly: GCA_963556495.2. NCBI lineage: Eukaryota > Metazoa > Chordata > Actinopteri > Cyprinodontiformes > Valenciidae > Valencia > Valencia hispanica. The sequence goes on along the minus strand of OY747700.1, from coordinate 58,327,626 downwards.
AGCACCCTTTCTGTGGGTTGAGAAGTGGATTCTTTTACTGCTCTGGTGTCTCATAGATTGGCAAAGTTCTCACCACAAAGCCAGCAGGGTTTTTAAGCCGTCCTGTTATAGTCATGTGACTTTCTCTGACAGCCTGCGCTTCTGTTTTGAATCTGCTGGCAAGAATAAAGTTCCATTGTCTGCCTGTTTTTTCAACTTCTTAGGCGAGGTTTCATCGGTTGTAATTCAACATTGGGGCGACTTTTTGGATTTCCTGTGACTGCTTATTTGTTTAAAGCATCCCTGGCAGGCCACAGTGGTGTTGCGTGATGCGTGTGAGGGGACAGGGTGTACCTGCCGCGGCCCCGTGTTTTGTGGCTCTGGGCGAACACACGGTACCTGTCAAAAGCAGTTAGAGCTGTGCTCAGCAGCCTGCCCTGTATGGCATCTCGTCAGACGCCAGCTGAACTTTTCACTTGTCAATTCTGAAAGGTTAGCGCCAAAATCAGCAGCGACAGATGCAAATGGATGGATGCTTTCTTGGCATTTTTGTGCAGGGACGCTTGATGTCGCCTGGCCCAACTTGCCTGCCTCCTCCCACCTCCGCTTTGCTCTCCATTTCCCTTTTAGGAGACCTCTGTTTCATAGGCCAGGTAATACCTAATCATTTCAGATCGTATATGTCTAAAGAGTGAATCGTCCCACCGTCCATGTTAATCATTTTGGATGAAACATTGTTTTCCAACTGCATTGTGTCTGTGATTTTCTGTTTGATAGACATTATTTTATTTGACGTTATTTTGCCTTCCAGTTCTTGTGTGGAGAACCTCGGAGGGATCTTTGTTCTGCTACTTTTAAGTAGAACAGTTCATCTTGCACATAAAGATCTGAATAAGCAAACTACATCCTCCATTAAAGAAGTCATAGTTCTGTTTCCTCCCAACAGATCACTTTCCTCTCACACTGCAGATGTGTTTGTGGTTTCCGAGAGTTTCTGAAAGAACAATATGAAGCTGAACTTTCAGCTGTCAGTCTTTCTTGTGTAACCAGCCCCAGTTTTGTCTGTGAGGCTGACACTTTTAAGACTGGCCTTAAATGTTTCCTTTTTGACCAAACCTATAGACACTACCGTTTCTAGTCAGTGGGGCTTTTAATTTGGCTGCTAGAAGGATTGGATAGCCTGAGCATTTTCCTTCATATTTCCCCTTTTCTCTTGAAGTTAATGCACACAATTATGGTTACTAACTTTATGCTTTAAATAGATTTGTTGGCATCATCATCAGTGATTTTATGTTAATTTCCTGTCCTTTAATCCTCTACCTGTTCAAAGATAAAGGACTTCATCCAAGTAAAGCGTTGATACAATCTGTGACCATCGCTTTATACCAAACCTTGCATACCAGTTTTTATTAATTAACATTTTTATGATGAATCTGACTAGATTTGCATTTGAATCAGGTCAAACTTAATGTTGTTGTTGGATTAAATGTGGATGATTCATTTCAAGAGCCCTATGATGACTTTTAAGGATGACTTTTAAGGTGATTTGGTGGTATATAAATAATCTGAATTGAAACTATAATAAGGTTTAATTTATTATTGTATCTATTATACACTATTTAATTTCCAAAGTTTTTATTATTTTTGCACTTTTAATCATTTTAGTGAATAGTAGATTAAATTACAAATGGTCCAAAATAGAAAAAAACAAGAAAACATATTTTGAATAGAGATGTTTTTGAAAAAACAGACATCACCTAACAAACCTGCTGTTTGTGATTTTTTTATTTATTTAGGTGGAACTAAAGATGAAGTACAATGACCAGCACTGCAAGTCCAGAGGTCTTCTTCCAGGCCATCGCTGGTATGAGATCCAGGCCTACAGAGCTCTAAACCAGGCCCTGGGGAGGTAGATAACACCACTCGGTCTTAAATGTGCCTTTCGCCCTTCCCTCTGTGGTGACATCTTCATATGTTGCTTTGCAGGTGCATCCGGCACAGGAATGACTGGGGTGCCCTGATCCTTGTTGATGACCGATACAAGAACAACCCTAACAAATACATTACAGGTACTCAGTGTTTCTGATTAACTGAATTTTAGTCAGTCTTACACAGCCTTTTATTTTGAGCACTAGATGGCAATATTTATCCACTGAGAGACTTGTTGAGGCTATTACTGTTTGTGTGTTTGTGCATTCTTAGGTTTGTCTAAATGGGTCCGCCAGCTCGTCCAGCATCACAACACCTTCGGCAACGCTATGCAATCCCTGGTAGCTTTCTCTCAGGTGCAGCAGAAGGTGGAGGTGGCCCCTGTGGAGAGTCTGACACTCAACTCTTCTGATTTATCAAGTAGCAGTCAGTTGTCAGTGTCTGTTCAGAGTCAAACTCTTAACGGAGACCCAGAACCTCAGAGACCCAGTTCATGTGGCAAACCACCTGATCCCACACAGAAAACCGAACAGAATAACACAGCAGGTGAGGAAAAAACATATTAGAAAAATGTAATTGGAACTTAAGTCAAAGAATAAAAAAAGTATGAAACCTATCTACTGGTTTAGAACAGATTTTAGTTTGCCTATCCAAGGCGTTTTTTAAATCTTGCATCCTAATAGTACCAAAAAGATTGTTCGGCCACTTTCACATAAAAACAAATAAAAGAACAAAATTAACTGGATAACTGTCATGGTGTGAATAGACTAATGTACCCTTATAACGACCAGAGAAGAGGGTGATGATGCAGCAGCAACAATCAATATCAGAATGTGCTGGAGAAATTATTTAGAGCATCTGGTTCCTGGAATGAAGTCTGATACAGTGTTATAGTGTGTTGAGTCCAACGAGGTGGACTTTTAAAAACACATCTGAAACAACCCGTCAAAACCCTGACGTACCAATTATTATTTATTTTCAGAAATTAGCACACAGAGAGCTGACCACGGGCTCCACAGAGGCAGAATTGTAAGCGCTGTTGCCTTGCCGGGTCCTGGGTTTGGAATTACGTCCAGGGCCTTTTCTACATAGATTTTGCACGTTCTCTCTGTGCATTCGTGGGTTCTTTCAGGGTACTCCTGCTCCCCACAGTCAAAAAACATGCTTGTTGGATTAATTAATCTCATTATTTTGGCCTTTAGGTGTGAGTGTGCGTGTGCTTGGTTGTTTGTTAGTCCTGTGTGTCTCTCTGTTGCCCTGTCATGGACTGGCAACCTGTCCAGAATGGACCCTGCCTCTCGCCCAGTGATGAATGGATAGATGGATGGATGCCGACTGCTGTTCTTTAGAGTCTACCTGCTCTTTGGTAGACAGGAGGGCACTTATTTCACACTTTGTCAACACAGTAGCTGGCCAAAGATATGCCTGTTTAAAAAGGCACAAAGTATGCCCAGTCAAGACTGGTTAGTTTAAAAAACAGCAAATGTTGCTGACCTGAAAGTGACATTCTGTAATCCTTTTCTGGTTTTTGTTATGTCTATTTATTTCAACCTGGAAATAAAATCAGATGATTTGAGATCCTTGAGAAAATAGTTGCTAATCAAGTATGTGAGCATCTAAACAGTAATGTACCGTTTGAAAAGTTGTAGTCAGGTTTTAGAGCTCATCATACCACTGAAACAGCACTGGTCAAAGTTACTAATGATATACTCATGGCCTCAGATAATGGACTGGTGTCTGTTCTGGTTTTGGTAGATCTCAGTGCTGCTTTTGACACAGTGGATCATAATATTCTATTAGAAAAGCTTGAACATCTTGCAGGGATCAAAGGAACACCACTAGCCTGGTTTAAATCATATTTGTCTGACAGATTCCAGTTTGTTCATGTAAACGATCAATCTTCTTCATACTCAATGGTTACTTGTGGAGTACCACAGGGTTCTGTTCTTGGAACAGTTCTTAATTATATATATGCTTCCAATTGGTAAAATCATTAGACAGCATGGGATACATTTCCACAGTTATGCCGATTATACACAACTATATTTATCCATAAATCCTGATGAATCCAGTCAGTTAGGTAGATTACAGGCATGTCAAGAAGACTTATAAACCGGGAGGACTCTAAACAAGACAGATGTTTTGCAGTCTTTGGACCAGAAGCTCTAAAAAAGAAACTGATTAGTCAATCACTTCATTGGGGTGGAATTGGCCTCCAGTAATAACGGAAAAAAAACCTTGGCGTTATTTTATTTTAAAGGTTTTGTGGCCACCGTGGCCTTTATTGAAAGTGGACAGGTTACAGAAAGGGGAGAGAAGTGGGGGTAGAGACACTCGCCAAATGTCCTTGGGCGGAGTCGAACCCGGGACAGCCGCATCGAGGGCTAAGGCTTCTGAATATGGGGCGCCCCTCCTAAACCACTGCGCCACACGACACCCCCGTCGGCGTTGTTTTTGACCAAGACATGACATTTAAATCCCATATTAAACAGGTTTCTAGGATTTCCTTTTTTCACCTCCGGAATATTGCTAAAATTAGAAACATCCTGTCCAGGTGTGATGCTGAGAATTTAGTCCATGCATTTGTTACCTCAAGGCTGGACTACTGTAATTCTTTACTATCAGGAAGTCGACAAAATGCCATTAATAGCCTTCAGTTGATCCAAAATGTGGCAGCAAGAGTTCTGATGAATATTAAAAAGAGAGATCACATTTCTCCTGTTTTAGCTTCCCTTCATTGGCTCCCTGTTAAATCCAGAATAGAATTTAAGAATTTAAGCCCTTAATAATCAGCTCCATCATCCATCAGAGATCTGATTGTTCCATATGTTCAGAGCACTTCGCTCTCAGACTGCAGGTTTGCTTGTAGTTCCTAGGATTTCTAAAAGTAGAATGGGAGGCAGATCTTTTAGTTATCAGGCTCCTCTCCTGTGGAACCAGCTCCCAGTTTTAGTCCGTGAGGCAGACACTCTGTTTACTTTTAAGGCCAGGCTTAAAACTTTCCTTTTTGATAAAGCTTATAGTTCGAGTGGCTAAGTTCATCCTGAGCTATCTCTGTAGTTATGCTGCTATAGGCTTAGACTGCTGGAGGACAGACTGACCACTTTTCTTCACTCTGCTACTTTTCTCTTCTACTAATCTCCAGTTGCATTTTTTGTTGTCATTTTGACTTAACTTTGTGTTCTCTGTGTTTTTCTCTCCATATAAGCTACACCTGGTTTGGTATCCTGCTTAGCTACAATTCCCTGTTGGACTGGGGGCATCCCAGTAACTGAGCATCCCCGTGTCCTGTTATCAAGTTTTTACTTTCTTTATAGAAAGTACTCTTACATCAGTTCTTCTTGTTCTGTGTTTCTGCTCTGTCTTCTCGAAAGCCCAGACGGTCGTGGCAGATGATCGCTCGTACTAAGCCAGTTTCTGGTTCTGGTTCTGGTGAAGGGAGTTTTTCCTCTCCACTGTCCCTACATGCTTGCTCAGTATGAGGGATTGCTGTGGTTGGAGTTTGCGATCTGTTGGGATTCTTTAAATAGAAGACCAACTGAAACTTTAAGCTGACTGGATTGTTTGCATAATGGTATTGAAACGACATTTCTTGTAAAGTGCCTTGAGATGACATCTGTTGTGAATCGGCGCTATATAATAAACTGAATTGAATTGAAATTGAATGAAACCACATGATGAGAAAATAATTTTACACAGTAAAAGGCTGAATCACCTTATATTGACCCATAGTTTCTACAACTTATAGTTCTTTTTAATTAAACAGGAGGTATTTGGAAATACCACTCTATAATATCCGTAAAAATTCAAAGACATTAAATGGACATTAGTCAGAAGTTCACATTCTCATTTAATTTTTACTTTCCCAATGGTTCCTTCTGTTCACATAAATAGATTTATATGTGTTGATGACATTTCTGCAAACATTAAATTTTCTTAATGATTTACGTTAATTCCTATTATTACTAAAATGCTGTTAGTGGCTACTGGAGGCTTTAAGAACATAAATTATCCTAACATCAATCATCTAAAAAACTAAAACTTTAATGTGTTTTATTATGACCAAAAGTGTAATTATTGATTCTCTATTTGTACCTTTATTCACAATTCTTATGGTTTTTTTTTAAAGAATGAAAACTAAAATACTATAATTTTTTTCACCATATGGTTACATGTAAATGTTTTAAAAGTACTTTGAATGTATGTTTTTTTTTTTAACACTTTAGGTTTTCATATCTGTTTTAGATCACTGGTGCTCAGCTTCCAGTCACAGGCTGGTATTTATTAAATGGAACATGTAAATCTGATGCAACAGTAAAGCTCATTGTTGTTTCTCTAAACACTGTTACGGGGAAGCCTTAGGAGTCTTATAGAGGGTAGTTGGCCAAACTAACTACTCTGAGCTTTCTGTATACAAACAGCTTTCATTCCATCCATTTTTGCACTCAGGATTTGTATGAGGGTGACATCACCAGCAGAAAATGCGCTGAGGTGACGTGTTTGCACATCGCCTTGGTGAGCACCTATCGTCTTTGAGGTCATGTAGAGGTTGAGTAGTTTGCCTATTTTAGTGTAGTGGATGGAATGGTAGAAAGGCAGCAACCCACCTCCTTCTACCCCTCTAGGAGGGTGGGGGTGTCCATGGGATACGCTGAGTGGCTAGCCTCATTACGTTTAGGTCTTTTGCGTGCCTGAGTGGTCCTGTAGCGAGCTGATGAGCAGATGTTGGACTGTTGCTTTTAATTAATTCCCCTTGACCTTTGTTTAGGTTATATTGAGCGTATGCCCACATTGACTGTCTTTATATCTCAGAAATGCTAGCTGTTAGCTAGTTAAAAACTAAAACAAGTGGACTGTGTGCTGATTTGAAATGTTATTTTGTTTGTTTTCATAGAACCACTGAAGACACCCCAAAGTGCTCGAGCTAAGCAACTCTCAGCCCAGCCTTTGTATCACATTTTCACCGTCAGCCCTACAAACACCAACCTCAAGAAGCCAATCTTTAAAGGAAACCCACAGAATCTCTCCATCCAGCCCGGGGCTCCACAGATCTCTTCTCCACCAGTGAATCCTGAAACAGTTTGCCCTAAACAAACTGATAGAAACTGTCTAAGAGAAAACACAGTGGAACCCAATAATCTGGCTCCGGGGGTGTCTACAGTAACGACCCCTCCCACCTTTGAAAGCGAATCACCAGTAGCAGAAAACTGTTCTGATGAGGATGAGAGTGTTTTCTATACTCCAGAACTGTTTGAGGATGAAAGAAGCCCACAAAAAGATGACCCTGCGTCTCCTCGCAGAGCTGTTTCTGGTCCAGAGAGCTCAGCTCCTCCATCCGAGGAACTTTGCCCGTCTGAACATACCCAAAAGTTAGCCCTTACTGTTTCAGTCAGTCAGCAAAGTACAGAGCTATCACAGGGACAGAAAGAGGATGTTGAGGCATCAAAGCAAAGTGAGAAAGGGGAGGAGGATGAGACCGAGAGCAGACGGAAAGGAAGTAGACTTCACAGACTGTCCAGGTCCAGACAGAGAGTTCCCTTCAGTCAGACAGGTAACTAACAGCCTGGACACACAAACTAGTTTAGACACAGAAAAGGAAGATTTTCACCAAATATTAGCAGAGGACTCCAACCTGTGCAATGAAATTTACCATGTTTACATGATTTTTAATTGAAGTTTTGATCTTAAATTGTTTATATATCTACAGTGTTAAGCATGCTATATATTACAGCTGCCTCAGGCAATTAATACACTAACACTGTGCATACAGTAGATGAGGCTTGAGCCATCTCCAGTCAGATGCTTATGCATTGTGACAGCTCTTCTTATTAAGGCTCAAATACACAGAACCAACCAACATTATCATCAATCCTGCACAAATTGAACATCTTACTGGGCAAATCATTAAAACACAAAGGCAGGAGCTCATCTGTTTTCTGCAGGAGTAAATAATTATTTAGTTCAGTTTAATGATGTTTTTGTAGGTAATGGGTGAACAAATTGGAAGCTCTATTATGCCCGATTGAACCCTGAATGGAGGACCGTCTTGTTTTGATATTCTAATTAAATAATTTTAGGTTACACATGGAGTTACTGTTTGTAGATTAGATATAAATTTGTTTTACTTTGAGAACTTACACCAATAAATAATAGGTTAAGCTAAAATATATATTTTTTACTTTTATTTACATTTTTTATGTCCTTTTTTGTGAGCGATTTCGTTCTTCTAAATCCTTCAGTCATGGGTAGAAAAAGAAATAATACCATAAAACAGCCCTACATTACATGAATAATGATGCAGCTTTCATTAAATAAAACAGACAAAATCAGGAAAAGCTGTTAAGGTGTCATTACTAAAACACTCATGATGTCCTGTTGTGGGTTATCTTCACTGCTTGTGTTTGGGGTTCTTTGTGTTTGTGGTCGGGGGATTTTTGCGAACAGACAGACCCATAAATGAGCCCTCTGTGGTAGTACAAAATATACATCTCAGTAGTTTCTCCCAATTATGCTGTCGTTAGCTGTTGATAATTCTTTTACTTTCTGTGGTAAAAGAAATTGGAATTTCAGAGCAAATGTCTTGAATAAATACGGCTTTAATATCTAATGTCTGGATGTGTAAAAGAGCAAGAATGAAATGTAACAATGAAAACAATCTGGACTCCTTACCATTTTAACCAACTGTCTCTTTAATTTATTACTGATTAAAACATTTATTTTCTTTAAAAAAAAAAAGAAATAATTCTGTTGCAGTGTAGGTTCCTGAATTTGTATAGAACACCTTAAGAGGATAGTTTTTAGATTTTCGAAATATGGTTTTATGCAGAGGTGACAAATCGTTGTTTTCTTACCTGCAGTAAAACAAAGCTAGTTTAATGATCTCACCTTGGCTGATAGGAGTTTTGGACTGTTTGATGTAACAGCTAGTCAGAATTGTACCCAAAGTTGAGAGGTATTTATATATATATATATCTGGGATCAGATTAGACACTTAATAGTAAAAAAAAAAAATAAATAAATAACACTCATATCTGACATTGCATGCAGTCTTTAATCAGCACTTTCAGCGCCATATTTGAGTGTTTCAGCATGAAGGGCGCATCTCATTTAATCATGTCGATGCAAAGTGTAGGATCATCAAACGGCCTGAGTGGAAGGAAGACTGAACAATGACATGAAAGATGATTACCCTGATTTGATCTGTCTCATTACACAAAAAAACTTCACCAATGTGGGATTTGCACAGAGGAGACAAGTGTTCCATTAAAGCCTTTCTTTGCCCATCAGCTGCCTAAATAAGACCCTTGTCGGTGTAATCGTGCATGACCTCTCGTTAACATAATGAAAACTCCAAACGTAGAGAAGCCTGCGAATCTGTGTTAAAAGCACTTAATGGGCAGCCCACGTTACTCAAAGACTCAGTTGTGGTTTGTGATTAAAGTGTTTTTTCCCCATTAACATATTTCAGACTTTTCTTCAGCCAGAGCATTAAATCTGCTCTTAGAGACATTGTGTTAAAATTACATTTGAGACAATTTTACCAAAGTCTAATGTCACTATAAAGAAATGCCCCTTTCTGGTATTTCTAAAGGTGATTCATCACACGAGATGATTAAAAAATGTTTTTTAAACAAAGTATTGCATATATAGATGGTCTGGAAAAACTAATCTTAGCAATTCTCAGTGTTATTTGAAGAACAAAAGAATAACAGGTAAATGTAAATGCAAAATTAGAAACCTCATCACTGGAATTCCCTGTCGTTCCCCTTATTTTCAGCAATGCTTAAAATTTTCACAGGACTGCATTTATTGGTCTTAAAATGTTGGTTTTATGACTGAAACTAGTGGGCATGCATCAGCGTCTGTGAGACCCGTCAAGAACGTCTCCCTAACAAATATGGTTTTATCTGATTTTAAATAGTTTTTCGATAAAAGACTGGGAAGCATAATTACACCTTGCCTTTTAACATCGCTCTGTGGACTTTTTTTAATCATCGGATGCTTTTATCGGGGGGTTTAAATCCGTTAGCAGTGCGTGGACTACTTCTCTCCCCCCAGCATGCCTTCACTTGCCTGCAGCCCTGGGTGTGATAGCTGTATCAGGTTTGGTCAGAACGTTCTCGAGCTGGAGCAGAGGATTATAACTCTACACCAAATCTAAGAGCACGAGCATGGTGTGGAGGTTATCCTGGGCCGGACTCTCACTGCCGTCACCAATTGTGCTGGCTGACACAATCCCCCACCAGCCCGGTAAAGCTGTGACGAGTGGGTCCACTGCTGGGGTCTCCAAGCGGACTCAGGGTGTCAAATGCCCATGTGAATCCTGCCGCAGAGGAGGACCTTTTCAGTTTCAGCAGGGGGCAAAGCCAACAGTTCTTATCAGTTCCACTCTGGTCCTGCTGGGTACCTGGTCCACGATTGGGTCCGGCCACGGAGGGGGTACACGGGCTCTCCTCCCACCTTCCTGGTGCTGATGAACAAATACAGTGCCCTGGACCCGGATTTTCCTTCTCTGACAGCCCCTGGCCCCTGTTGCTCCGCAGTCCCACCGCTCACCCCTTCCCAGCAGACGGTGCAGCAGGCGACACCCACAACCCTTAACATCTCGTCGGACTGCAGCTCCACTTCACCCCGTACCCACCTAACGACTCCATGGCGCTGAACACACATCGCTGCAGTCCTGGGGATGCTTCTCAGCCCAGCATACAGCAACTCCGAGATGGTAAACGAACCTCTAGTCAGAGCCCTCACTCTCTTTCCCTTGAGCCACCGTGATGGACATTGGAGAAAAGATCCTGGACCTCATTTAACTCCACACGTGAATAAAATTGTAATTCACGCTGGCACCAACGACATTCATAAGTAGCAGTCTGAGCTCCTGAAGTGTGATTTTATCCACTTTTTTAATCTTTTAAAAAACTTGTCTGTTTTTATCTCTGGCCCCACTCCCAGCGTTGGCAGAAGAATTGGTCGTTTTAGCAGACTTTAATCTCTGAACACTTGGCTTTTCTTTGCCACCATGATGGTCAAAATTGGTTTTATAGACAACTTTAACGTTTTCTAGGGCAGGAGGCACTTGTTTGGGGCAGATGGGCTTCACCTCAACAGACGGGGCACACGCATGCTGGCAATGAGTCTGGCATGTCCATGCTCCCCTACCCCCTGTCTACCACACCAGCCCCAGCTGCCCCTGCCCTCTCTGCCTCCTCAGCCACATCTTGATGTCCAGTTGGTCCCTGCTCCTATGAACTCAGCTCAGATTTTTACAGTTGCTTGCATATTGGACCATACCGTAACTAATTCATACCTGTCATAATCAGCAGAGAGCAGACTAAAAATTATAAACCCAACAAATGCAACCTCAGTAATCTCAAACAGTTACCAAAAGTCCCACTATACCTAAATCATAGTTACTCCATCTCACTATTAATATCAAACTTTATTTATAAAGCGCTTTTCATACAAAATTGCATCACAAAGTGCTTTACAGATTGAAATGACTCCCATAAAACTAGATTCCCATCCCTCCCCCACAGATTTAAAAGCATGGTTACAGTTATACCCCCCTCCCCCCAACCCAACTTCCATGCACACACCGTTAAAAGCAATAGTAAAAAAGGACACTGGGCCGAGTGCAGATGAACCATGCAAGTAAACGCCATCAGAGGAGCCATCTGCACCGGCAGCAGTACATCAACAGCAGCCACCAAGGCACAGACACAGGACGCCCAGAGGAGGGAAAGCCAAGACCCCCACCTCCACCTAGGCTCCACCTGGAGAGCACCCAGGCAGCAACTGCCGACCACCACTCCCGGGGCAGAGGGCTCCCACAGAGGAAACACTGGAACGGGGATTAAGATAACAAATTAAAATATAAAAATAAACAGTAAATAAATCTGATAAGATTAGATAGTAAAACACTGATAAAATTAGTGCTGTCATAAGATTAAAAAAAATTGAGATTAATTAATTATGATCTGTAATTAATTAATCTAATCAATTTTTTTATCTCACCTAATTGCTGAGAAAAGCTCTCATCTTGAGGTATTTTCTTTTAAATTCATTACATTATTGTGGTAGAACAATAGTTTGATACATGTAATTAAACAAACTGGCTTTATGAAGTCATTTATTGTATTTAACAAACTTGAACAGATGTAGACCCAACCATTTACATTCTGCTGTTTTTGTGACTAGTCCCAAGTGGTGCCTGCAACCTTCTGCTTTGAGCATGCGCGGTTCATTAGTGTTCTGGACGCAGTGGGGTAAATATCTTCTCTGAGTCCAGCTGTATTACGGGTCAAAACAACACGTAATATGTTTACATGGACATTAACAGGATTATCTATGTGGTCAGAAAAGGTGACACGGCTTTAAAAACAGGTAACTCTTTGGGGGACTTAACAAACGGGCTGCCGCCGGGTGACAGTATTGAGGAGTTTGCAGCAGCAGGGCCCAAAAGCTATGCATATCAGACTAGGCATACAAAAAAGGTGGTATTAAAGGTGAAGGGTATAACTAAGACTCTGGAAAGTCATGTCAAGGTAAACTTTGAGACGACAACTTGTGGAGGGCTACCTTGCAGGAGAGAGGGGGACTGTGCTTGAGACCCCCAGCACTCCAACAAACGTGATAAAAACGGGTTCCGCTTGAGGAACCAGACATTTAACTAAACGTTTAAGGTGGTGTATGACAAGAGAACACTGTTTCCCGACGGCTCAACATTACCGTTCGGGTATTGATGTGAAAATGCAGAACCAATGCGAGGTGGAAGAAATTCACTTGTACCCTAGATTTAAGACACTTTTTTCATATATCGTGGTTGGGCCAAGTGGGTCCGGAAAGTCCTGTTTTGTTTTTGGAGAACTGTCTGCATGTGATGGATTTTGTTCCTGAAAATATTGTATGGATCTACAGCTCTTTTCAACCTCTGTATCATGAGCTACAGAAGGATTGCCTCATTCATTTGACGATAATTTATTCCCACCGGATCAAAGACATTTAATCATTTTGGATGATGTTATCTTTCAAGCAGCAGAACACCCCGAGGTTGTAAAGATATTTACACGATATAGACACGACCGAAATATGAGTGTCATGATGCTGACCCAAAATGTATTTCATCAGGGAAAGCATAGCAGAACCATAAATCTGAACTGCAACTACATGGTGTTGTTCAAAAACCCCAGAGATAGACTGCAGATTCGGATTTTGGCACGTCAAATTTTTCATTCTCAGAAAGCCTTTTTCCTGAAAAGTTTTGAAGATGCAACGAGTCAGCCTTTTGGTTATTTATGCTTGGATCTCACACCGTCATGCCCAGAACAATATAGACTCCGGACAGGCCTACTTCCTGACCAGTGGCCCGCCGTTTACATAGCTAAGAACAAGTAATCATCATGTCGGCACGTATAAAGAGAAATGCGCCTCTTCTCAGAGCTCTGTTTAACTCTACCCCACGAAGCGCAAAGATATTTTGGCTCACTGCTCGCCGGACTTTTTGCAGACTCTTTGTGAGATTTCTTTAAACGGGAACATTAAGCTCTCATCAGGTCAATACAACAGACTCAAGAAGCAGAAAAAAATCCTTAGACTGTTAGCAGACAGGGAGGTGGGATTAAAGCGTAAACAAAACGCATTGATCGTTCCAGGGTTTCCTCTATGGGAGCCCTCTGCCCCGGGAGCAGTGGTCAGCTGCATTTTTTTGTGTGAAAAGCTCTTTATAAATCAAGTTTATTATTATTATGATAACCCAGACAGGGGGTATTCTCCCCCTAATTGCAGCTTTAATACTGTTTCTTGGAGAGTTGGTTGCCGGTGTAATTAGGAGGTAGGTAATAGAAGAATCGCGCCATCTGTATTTTTGATACCGATGGCTTGCCACACCGGTGGACCTGGGCGGCCAGGTGGAGGCGAGCAGCAGTGTGCGGTGCAGACTGGTGGCCTGCTGTGAGATCTGAGAAAGGAGAGCGCCCCGCTGCTCGGTGAGAAGAGTAACAACGTTACATTCATCACCCAAAAGTTTCCAATAACCCCATAAAAAGTTGCTAGATTTGCCGCTATTTGTTTTTTTTTTTTTTAGGTTTTTTTTATAGAAAGAATCGCTAGAGGTAGGGCTGGGCGATATGGCCTGAAAATCTCCGATTTTTTCACATCAAATCCGATTTCCGATTTTAATCGATTTTTTTCTTTCTCCCTTTACTTTCTTAAACAGAAATAACAAATGACAAAATAAGAGTTTGAAAAATAGATTCTAATATCTCCTTTGGGAGTCTACCTCAATTCAAAGTTGTGTGAAAAATCTCGATTTTCCCAAAAATCAATCTTCTTAAATGGCAAATTCGAATTAATCGATTAAATCGATTTATCGCCCAGCCCTAGCTATGGCTGTCTCTGCGCTCCTCTGGCAGCAGTCTCCTTTTCATCCCTAGTCAGGACACACACTCATGGCGAGGTGTCTTTGTAGTGCTATGGCCCTCACCTCTGGAACAGGCTGCCGGAGGACCCCAGGGCCGCAGAGAACGTTCATGTTTTTAAGAGCTGACTCAAGACTCACATTTTTAGCTTAGCTTTTAACTGATGATTATTTATCATAGTCTAATTGCTCTGTATGTTTTACTTGCTTATGTTTGATCATAGTTCATGTCCAGGTTCCTAACCTCCCACAAACCAGGATCATTTGACACAACAGTCTCTCCTTCATCTTCCTCAGAGTCTGCTCTCATATCTTCCTCTCTTCTGTTATCTTCCTTTACACTTAGGGCTCCCTCTGTGCTCTCATATTCCACTATTCTCACCGCTTCCACAACTTCCACACTCTTTCCTGGCAAAACTCTGTCTTTCTCTTGTTTCTGTGGGGTAAGGATAGCAAAACAATTTTTTTCTCAGTAACAGCTTAGAATTAATATTTCCTTAACTGCATTGTTGAATAATATATGAAACATACAACACAAGAAAAAAATTAGACAATTCAAAACTTAATTAGTTTTTTACTGCCTTGGTAGCTGACCATGTTCACCTCACCTGACACTGAGAGGACTGGGTCATTAGTAGGAGGACGAGGTGCAGACAATAAAGCTGACTTTGCATCTGTATAAGTCAGAAACACGTTATAAACATATTGAACATGGCTTAAAATTCACAGACGTATGTTAAATCCATGGAACATTTCAAATGGGATCAGAAAACAACTTTGATCCCTCCATTGACTCATTCATATTTTTCGACAGTAGGGGACCTATGGACCAGAAGTAGGTGGGCGCGACTTATGCTTTTTGTACACCTAGAGACTTTGAAAAGATTTAGAAAAGACTCTTTAAAGATTATCATATCAGACTTGGGTTAACAGTTTCTTAGTCTCAGACTAAAGATTTTATAAACACTGAATCTTTTAGGGACACTATTTAAAAGACTACACCTAGGCTATTTTAGCTTCCTGCAAAATTCCTCCCATTATGCTCAGCATTATACAGTTTCTTTATGTGCGAATTTTGTAGCATTCTTTGCCAAGATTGATCTTATGTCAAATAGAGACTTGCATTTAAAGTGGGTACTGTATCAACAAGTAACTGGTTAACTCATATCTTTTTAATGCAAGGTGTTTATGCTGTACCACTTGCTCCATGCAGATGCACAGATAGCCCTGGTTTGTGTCTGTATTCCAGGGGACAAGGTTGGCATACACATTGTAATTTATGGCCCATTTCTAGGCCATTTTTCAGCCATCGCGGATGTATTCCTGCTTATTACAGCCAGTGTACAGTATGAAGCGGACAGGACCCCCACACGGTCACACAGTTGAATAAACGGAGGGAACAGATTACGATTCCGTGTGCACGGTTTAATAAACAGAGGGTACAGATTCTTACCCCTCAAAAATTATTTCTGCACCTGACCCCTCCCGGGCTCTGTAGCTTCGTGCTTCCGCTTGTGTGAGAACGGCTTTATTGGTTTTTGGTTGTTTTAAGCAAACTACGACTACACTAGGACTTGCGATACTATCAAACATGTTTGATTCAAAAGACTACAGAAAGACTGTCATAAATCGGGTCGCCAACTGCAGATTATCACCTTACATTTAACGATCAAGACAACGGGACTAGCTGAGACTTCAGCAAGATTTCTAAAGACTACCAGTCTTTAGTCTGAGACTGTGAAAATCCTTTAGTGTACGCCCGGCATTAGGCTCCCTATGGTCACTACAGACGTGTCGCCGCCAACATGTGACGTATATTGCTAATTTATAGTGAAGTGCAGGGATGCAGTACAACCTAAAATTGGGAAGTGAAAATTAAATAGTGGCTGAAGCCTTTGGCCGAAAACAACATGGAGGCTTACTGTGTGTTCTGTAATAAGAAGACTGCTTTAATGGGCAACCAAGCAAAAAAAAAAAAAATCGCACATGAATGGAACTAGCCCCAGAACAGCTGCCATTAGCCACAATGAACATTCACCCTGATCAATCGCCAGTTTCTGTTTTAAAGTTACTACTGTGACAGCGTGAAATGTGGCTGCAACACCTGTGAATACACCACTCCCCAACGCAACCACCTCCACAGCAATGACTTCGACCCTGTTGTCTGCCGCATCCGACCTCACAATGGCGCTAGCGGGCACATCAACGCAGCTGGCTAAGGTGATTTGATGTTTACACACCTGCAGTTACCCAAGTTAAGCATAAATTGCTTGAAAAAATGATTGAGAACATTGAAGGGGGGGAAAACATAGTCTGACTGACTGACTGACTCACTGATTGCCTCCCCAAGTCCTATAGTCCTAACGGTGACAAGCTGCCCCTGTCTCTGTTGTGCTGTCTCCAAACACGGCGAGTGAAGTTTAGACCAAAAAGTTCTATTTTGGTCTTATCTGACCACATGGCTTTCTCCCATGCCTCCTCTGGATCATCCAGATGGTCATTGCCAAACTTCACAGGGGCCTGGACATGTGATGACTTGAGCAAAGGAACCTTCCGTGCAATCCATGATTTTAAACCAAGACGGAGTAGTGTTCTACTGAGAGTAACCTTTCAAACTGTGGTCCCAACTCTCTTCATGTCATAGTTCTGGGCTGATTCCTCACCTTTCTTATCATCAGTGATACCCCACCAGGTGAGATCTTGCATGGAGCCCCAGTCTGAGGGAGACTGACATTCATCTTTAGCCTCTTCCATTTTCTAACAATTGCTCCAAAAGTTGATCTGTTCTCACCAAGCTGCTTGGTAATTGCCCCATAGCCCTTTCCAGCCTTGTGGAGGTCTTGTCTCTGGTGTCTTTTGATATATAAATACACTAAATTGAATTGAATTTTGACAGCTCTTTGGTCTTGCAAGTGGTAGTAGTTGGAGTCTGACTTACTGTGGGGTGGGCAGGTGTCTAATGAGCTCAGACAGGTGCTACTAACTTAGATCAATAAGTAGACGTGGAGTTTTTAAATGCAGAGTAACAGGTCTTTGAGAGCCAGAATTCTTGCTGATTGCCAGGTGTTCAAATACTTACGTGCTGATATACGTGCTGATGATGTCACCACCACCAGGATAATAGCCTGCTATCCGAACCAGAAACCCTGGCTGAACTCTGAGGTGAGAGCTCTGCTGAAAGCTAGGGATGCTGCGTTCAAGGCAGGTGAGGCATCAGCACTCGGAGAGGCCCGAAAAGGACTGACTGCGGGCATTACGAGGGCCAAAGCCACATACGCCCAGAAAATCCAGGGTCACTTCACCACCAATGACCCTCGGGGCATGTGGAGGGGCATTAAATACATCACGGACTACAACACCAAGGATGTACAATGCCCAAGAGACCCCTCCTTGCCAGATGCACTCAACCATTTCTATGCCCGCTTTGAGTTCCCTGATGTCTCCCCCAGCACCAAACATACACCACCACGTGGTGACACGCCCATCAGTGTGACCACAGCAGATGTAAGGAAGACCCTTCAGTGTATCAACCCTCACAAAGCAGCAGGGCCCGACAACATCCCAGGGCGGGTACTGAGGGACTGTGCACACCAGCTGGCTGAGGTGCTGGCAGACATCTTTAACACCTCACTGTCATCTGTCCCCACCTGCTTAAAGACTGCCATGATTGTCCCCGTCCCCAAGTGCTCCACAGTGACAAGCCTGAATGACTATCGGCCCATAGCTTTAACCCCGGTAGTCATGAAGTGCTTCGGGAGGTTGGTCATGACCCACATCAAAGACACCATCGATATCACTGTGGACCCCCACCAGTATGCCTACAGGAAAAATCGCTGCACTGACGACGCCATTTCATCGGTGGTCCACACAGCACAGACCCATCTGGAGAGCAGAGACTCCTATGTCCGTCTGCTCGTTCTGGATTTCTCCTCAGCCTTCAACACCATCATCCCACAGAGGCTGGTGCAGAAGCTCTCCTCCCTCGGACTGAGTCCCACACTGGGGAACTGGGTCCTGGACTTCCTGACCAATTGACCTCAGACTGTTAAGATCCACAACACCATCTCCTCCTCCATCACCCTCAGGACAGGCTCATCACAGGGCTGCGTGTTGAGCCCCCTCCTGTTCACTCTGCTGACGTATGACTGCTCAGCGAGACACCCCAGCTGTCAAGTTAAGTTTGCGGATGACACAGCAGTAGTGGGACGCATCACCAACAACGATGAGTCCAAGTACAGAGAGAAGGTGGAAAACCTGGTGCAGAGAAAACAATCTTTGCATCAATGTGAAGAAGACCAAGGAGATGATGGTGGATTTCAGAAGGGACAAGCGTCCTCCCCTTCCCCTGTACATCTGAGGAGCAGCTGTGGAAGTGGTCTCCAGCTTCAGGTACCTGGGTGTCCAATGACCTCACCTGGAATGCCAACACTTCACGTCTGGTCAAGAAGGCCCACCAACGTCTCTACTTCCTAAGGAAGCTGCGGAGAGCTGGACTTGGGAGCTCCGTCCTGAGGAGTTTCTATCACTGGGCAGTGGAGAGCGTCATCTGCACCTGCATCACCGTGTGGCTTGGCAGCTGTACTGCTGCTGAGAGGAAGGCTCTGCAGCGGGTGATGAAAGCTGCACAAAGGACTGTAGGGAGCAGGCTTCCCAACGTCTCGGACCTCTACACGTCCCGATGCAGGGGACGGGCCCTCCTCATCCTGAAGGACTCCACCCATCCCGCTCATAGCCTGTTTCAGCCCCTGCCCTCAGGCAGGTGGCTGAGGAGCATACAGAGCAAGACCACCAGGCTCAATAAGAGCTTCTTCCCTGCAGCGGTTAGACTGCTGAACTCCAGCTGTGTCCTGTAGAGCACATTTATTTATATTCATTTATTACATTTATTTATATAATTTTTTTACTAAATGTAATTTAAATGGCTTATAATTCCGGACCTGAGTCCTAATTTCATACCATCACATGTAACGTGAGATGGTATGACAAAAGTTCCTTGAATCCTTGAATTGAATCCTTATTAGCCAAGTTAGATTGAACTGTACAACATGGAGGAACGAGTTCAGAACTACTTTTTCTAAATTTTCCAAGTTCAGTTGCACTTGTTTAATCGGGTATTGAAATAAAGATTTTAAAAAGAACACATGGTTTATGATTTACATTGACTTGACTTGAAACTTGCCTGTATTTACTTGAGACTTGACGATAACGACTTGATACTTTCTTGAGACTTGCAAAGCAATGACTCGGTCCCATCTCTGTATAGCAGCATAACCACAGAGATAGCTCATGATGGAGGAGGATCTTAAATCTGTTATGGATTTAACAGGAAGCTAATGAAGGGAAGCTAACACAGGAGAAATGTGATCTCTTTTTAAAATTCATCAGAACTCTTGCTGCCGCATTCTGGATCAAATGAAGGCTTTTAATTACATTTTGTGGACTTCCTGATGGTAAAGAATTACAGTAGTCCAGCCTTGAGGTAACAAATGCATGGACTAGTTTCTCAGCATCAATCCTGGACAAATTGTTTCCAATTTTAGCAATATTCCTAAAGGCTGGCACACACTACAGGATAATCGGGCCATTTTTTGTCCCGATCTCCCCCTTAAGATCAAAGCCAGCAAAGGCCCGATTGTCGGGTGTCTGCAAACAACATCGTGTCTGATTTTCCTGTGGTGTGGGGTGTGTTAAGAGTGATTTTGTCTGGTCAGACCCACTCGGAAGGCCTCGGAAGGAGAGATTGAAAAAAAAAAAGTTCTATATTTGCGACTAGAAATCCTGAAGTGTGTGGAATGCTCCGAGAGGGGCCGAGCACGCACAGTACACAACACGTGTATCGGAACCAAAGCCAATGAAGACGCGAGCTGACTGACAGAGGAGGAAGTAAAAACAAACAAAAACCATGCCGCTGGTTGGGTTGCCAACAGTCCTGTAAAAAACGGAATCATCCCGTATTCAGAGAAAATATTATGCGTTCCGTATTGAGGTGAAAAGAAACGCGGTTTGTCCCGTACTTCAGCTAGGATGAAAAAAAAGACAATGCTGGAGTTATTCTGTGTCTTTACGCTGCACAGCTGCTTCATCTTCTCTCACTCTCTGCCTCTCACTCTCTCTCATGTTGCTCCTTCAATCATGAACCTGATCAATGATCAGCTTTTCTGTCACCAGTCCTGTTGTGTCTCTCTCGTTTGTTTATCGCCCACTTTGCGCTAGAAAGAGGAAACCAGCGGATGTCGCGCTAAACAACAGCAGCACGTTTAATAACCTGTCGTTAGAATTTTTTAATAGGCCTATGACTTTCTAGTATCAGCTGATGTTTGCTGGAGCCACAGCCATTAAAGCTGCTGGTCATGATATCGGTTTGGATATGTGGTGAGATGGAAACATGAAGATGAAACCAGGAGATGTTCTTACTGAATCATCAGAGCTGAACAGGTGATGATGGAAAAGTTATGAACTGTTTCTGAGAGACAAATGACACCAGGATCCTTTTATGTAGCTGACAGCTGATAACTGTGCAGGGGCGGCTCTAGCAAAGTTTTGCCCGGGGGCCAGGTAGGGCATTAACAAGGAATTAACATACATTTTTTTCTTATTCTCATTTAAAATTCCTAGCTTTTAATAGATAATTATCTGAATCTTACAACTGGATTTAGTGGTCATAAATCCTCTATCATATATAGTAAATATTAAGTCTAATACAGTATATTTCCTAGTAAGCTATAGTACTTTTTCTTTCGGCAAGGTACCATCTGTGCAGTCTTAAATTCTGTCAAAGAAAGATGTTGAATCTATTTCAATTCAATTCAATTCAAAATTACTTTATTAATCCCAAAGGGAAATTAAATGTTGTAACTCATTATGCAAGTTCCTTCAAAGATTTGTTGTAGATGCTGATGGCTGTGGGTAGGGATGATCTCTTGTAGCGCCCTGCAGATCTGAAGAAGCCTCTGACTGAAGACGCTCTGTAGTTGTCTGATGTAGAGGATGCTCTGGATCTATGGCGTCTTCTTTTCAACTCATCAGGGTTTTGTGGCTGTAGTTGAGGTATTATTTGAGCTTTTGTGATGTTAATCAGCTGCTGCCAGTTGTAAACCACCTTGTTGCCATGGTTATGCATCATAACAAATGTCCAAAAATAAAAAGTATCAGCAAAAATCCTTCCAGCTGCACAGCATTCAAAACCAGAGAGAACAGTTGTCCACAAAAACAATGTTTCTACCAGAAATGGAAGAATTAAAGTTTTAAAAAAGAAAAAAATATGAACCAAAGTAACAGAGCTACTCCAACATGCTGCCACCTTGAGCGGCGCAATTCCGGAATTTAATTTAATTTAATTACTATAAAAAAATAATTGATTTCTGTGCATTTGTTTTACACGTGCATTAAATTTAAATTGATTAGGTCGATTAAGCATCATGAGGCGGAGGGTGGGGGGTGGTTACTTATTTTTTTTTTTGCTGGGAGTTGGCAACCCTAGCCGCCGGTAAAAACAAAAATCTCTTTGACTTCCGAAATGGAAGACCAACTGGTTGATTTGTGGCAACAGCAGGAATGTCTATATAACATTTTGTCCAAAAACTACCACAACAGGACGGGCAAAGAGAGGACATGGACTGAAATAGCGAGTGCAGTGGATTTACCCGGTAATCATCCAGCTACCTAGCATCACCATAGCAACAGTGTAGTTCGTTCAAAAGACCAGTTAGTCATGAGGTTTCTGAATTTTTTATGAATTTTGACAATAACCCTTATTTTGATTGGGAATTGAGTACTTTAATTGCTACTGTACATGCCAGTAGTTGGAAAAGATCAAATAGCTCTTTCTTTCTTTCTTTCTTTCTTTCTTTCTTTCTTTCTTTCTTTCTTTCTTTCTTTCTTTCTTTCTTTCTTTCTTTCTTTCTTTCTTTCTTTCTTTCTTTCTTTCTTTCTTTCTTTCTTTCTTTCTTTCTTTCTTTCTTTCTTTCTTTCTTTCTTTCTTTCTTTCTTTCTTTCTTTCTTTCTTTCTTTCTTTCTTTCTTTCTTTCTTTCTTTCTTTCTTTCTTTCTTTCTTTCTTTCTTTCTTTCTTTCTTTCTTTCTTTCTTTCTTTCTTTCTTTCTTTCTTTCTTTCTTTCTTTCTTTCTTTCTTTCTTTCTTTCTTTCTTTCTTTCTTTCTTTCTTTCTTTCTTTCTTTCTTTCTTTCTTTCTTTCTTTCTTTCTTTCTTTCTTTCTTTCTTTCTTTCTTTCTTTCTTTCTTTCTTTCTTTC